>KZ807054.1:628878-642211 GCA_000696205.2 Oncopeltus fasciatus
AAAAAATAAAGTACCACATGCGCGCGAGCACACTTTCCCAAATTATGTTCAAAAAGAGAGTTTGTTGACCGTAGATATTATTCTAAGATGATTTTAGTTGGGGTTCGGTCGAGGTAGATCCAAAAAAACACAAATAAAAAAATGTATTTTTTTAATGAAGGATTATCTGCCAACGTTTCGGCTTACATTGTAAGCCATCTTCAGGGCTATCATGAAGATGAGAGAGGACGTCCTGTCCCTAAGTTCACATTTCCATGACACACTCCTTTTGAAAATGCCAAAGTGCACTTGCCAGAGTGCATACATGCAGTGTGGGTTTCCTCACATTTTAACGGCAGCTTTAGACACCGTAGTTGGGAAACAGGAAGCCATCAAGACTTCACAACCAGGACTTTCCATTGCTTTCTTGTGAAATTTAAGCTTTTTACATACATATATATTCTCAATGTCTTTCTATTTTAGTTTCGCTGCTAATCTTCTGTGATTAACCAAATAGATTATTAGTATTCTTCAAAATATCATTGTTGTTGTCCCAAACTTCAAAACAAGTCTTTTTATGTTCTTGTTCGAATTGTCGGTCAATATTATTGTTCATAATTTAATGTTTTAGGAAACATGTCTTGAAAGACATCTCGGTGGAACATAAGGTCTCCCTAAAGACAGAACAAAATCTATGAAATCAGAATATGGAACACAAACAACAAACTGATAATCCAAATTGTTTACAGTTAATTTATCACTATAAATATACAAGGTTTCTGTTATGATAAATAATTCACAACTTTTTTTTATAAATTTTATAGACTGGTATGAACTACTGATGTTATTTATAATCATCGTCCTAAGATCTCGTAATTGATATAACATTTACCGTTTCTTCTTCTGGGTTGGACCGTGTCAAGTTGTTGATAGTTGCCGAGCCTTCGCACATCATGTGAAGGCTTCTTCAAGGCTGAAAAATGAATTCTCTTTTAAGCTCGGCAAATAACAACAACTTGACACGGTCCAAACCGGAAGAAGAAACGGTAAATACATCTGACGACCGTCGAAGCCTACGTGAACATCTGATATAACATTGTTTGTTTTATTATTTAAGTAATGACAGGTATTAATGATTTTCAGTAATGTAATCCTTAGATATGTCCCTCATTTCCTTCTCCGTCGTCCGATTTCAGCCCTTAACGAACTCTTCTAACGTTTTGTCAATGAAACTCAAATACTGAATTAGGTTTGACGCTTCAAGTCATAGTACTGACATTTGATTTCCTAGAAGAAAACCTGCTTATAATATTGCACACGGTTTAGTAAATTTTCTAAAAAAATTGTTCTTTTTCCAGTGACACTAATTTTTGTTTTAGCACAACATATTATGTTCACGTAGGCTTCCACGGTCGTCAAATGTATATACAGTTTCTTCTTCCGGGTTGGACCGAGTCAAGTTGTTGATAGATGCCGAACTTTCTCACATCCTGTGATGTCTTCTTCAGCGCTGAATAGAGAATGAGAGCTGTTTTCAAATCCAGGGGTACTTATACTCGCCCAAGGACCGGACCACGACGGGTATAAGTACCCCTGCATTTGAAAAAAGCTCTCATTATCTATTCAGCCCAGAAGAAGACATCACAGGATGTGCGAAAGCTCGGCAACTATCAACAACTTGACACGGTCCAACCCGGAAGAAGAAACTGTATATACAACATATTATGTTATCCACTAATGAAATAAATCTTACATAAAACTGCAAATATCGCAAATAATTAGTGGAAAGAAACTCAAATTAAACAAAGCATGACTTCATCTGTATATTTTTCTCAGGATTCAACACCTCCGGTTGAAGCATTCCTTTCCGTAGACTCCTTGTGTGAGAAGTAAGATAAGAGGCGAAGATTAGACAAGCCATCTCTCAGGCTTGGTTTGTTTTGTAAGACTAGCCGATAGATATCTGGCCCATGAGAAAGCTTTGGTTCCTTTTGCCAGAGTGGATAATGGCCGTACATTTTGGCGCTCGCGCTACGTCCAGTTAGAGCAGAGCTAGCTAGCATTGGGATCCTTCGAATTCTCTGTAGGGAGATAGCGGGGTGTCTGAAAGAGTAAGGCGAGCGACGATGACACCTTGGATCACAATGACATCTGGTCCTCGCTCGATCAATGTGGTATAAGAATCAGAAAATTGCCTAACATTAAAGAGGAAAAACTTTATTTTAGCCCTTAAAGAACTTTCTGGCTTTTTGTGTGTTCGAAATATAATACAGAAGAAGGAATACCTGTTTTGGTTTGTTTCTTCTTATTCTCTTATTAAGAAAATCAAGATAAATTTGTACAAGAAAAATACTTTTCAGTCGAAGAGGGGGTATGGAGAAGAGAGGAATTCAGTGGTAAAATTAATTGAAGAATCATTATTGTCAAACCATGAAAAAAATATATAAAATATTTCAGACGTAACTCAACATTTTCTAAAGATTCTTTTCTGAAAAATATTTACATTAAATTAAATANTCCTCCTCGCTTTTCAGTTATTAGAAATGTATAAAATTTACAGAAATCATTGATCTCAAGGAGAATTGTGTGAAATTGTAGATAAAAGTTTAATTATTGATTAGTTTAATCTAATGCTGACAATTGTTAATGAGAGAATATTTTATTAAGATATATCTTAAATATTTATTATTCTTCGATTTAACAACAGTATTTGTATTTAACGGAAAAAGGGAATCTCTGTATGCTTTTCCATTTCACCGAGTGATATTTTCTCCTCGTCCACGAAGACTTGACATTGTTCTTTAATTAACACACGAGCCATAATATACGTATATTTGAATTTTATGGATGTAATCATTTGCTGAACAAATTTTTATTTTCAATGAGAAGTTTAAGTGTTTTTGCTCGATTATAAGCATTTATAATATGTGATACTGCTAGCTTTTTTCAAAAATTCTCCCGACCGATCGTTAATAAAATGTAAGTAAAACAAAAAAAAAGAAAAAAAGAAGTAATCTGTAGATTGTATATGTTGCTTTTTAGTGAAAATTCATTTGATTTTGAAGTGATATATGTCTTTTTGAAAAAATAAAAAAAAATTAAAAATGGATGTTTGAGAGTGGTGTCACTGGTCACCTTCTCTTCACATGTGATTGTCTTTAATGTCTTTTTTTTTTTTTACTATTCATTATGATCAAATTACAAAATGTTTTCTTTTTATTTGTAATAGAATGTAATGTGTAAATAAATGTTTGAAAAAAATGGATAAATATTTTAAAGCGTCATCAAACATTTTTAAGTCAAGTTATTATTATTATACAAAAAAAGAATTATTTATTTGAAGGACTTTTTGTGGAACAATTGTATTTTTCTAGTAATTTATAAACACATCACTACAACTGACCGAAGTACAAAGTTTATGTCATTTTTTTCAATCAGTTGTATCTTATATTTAAAAAAAATCAATTTACTTTATTGTTATTATTATCAATACAATTTCAATACATAAAAATATAAAAAGAGGTGAGATGTAATCTAAAGCTGTGGTAGATACCCAGTCCATGGTTGGCCTGGATCCTTGAGGAGTGAACCGATGGAGTGTTTCAGTGCTGTCGGCTTCGGCAAACATCTCTCAAGTGGCCACGTCAAAAGCCGAGTGGCGGCGTCTTCCTGGAGCTTTAGGCAATAGATGAGGGGGAGATAGGGAATGCACAAAACCCGCTAATGAGTCAATTTCCCTAACTCTTCAAGGCGATCTCCCACTTGGTTTTCTTACGGCTCAGCGATCTACCGAGGAACTGCTACGGACTTCTGCTGGGATTCTTCTCATCACAGACTCGTTGAACATGTTTTTTTTCCCGGTTTCGACTCTCGAAACCAGTCAAACACAAAAAAATAATAATTTTTAGTGCAATGGGACAGAATTAAAAATCTAACTGTCCCAGCCAGGACTCGAACCTGGATCTCCTGCTCTTTCCGGGCAAGTGCGTTACCATTTACGCTACTGAGACAAGCCTGATAAGTTATTAAATTCCCCGCACTAGTGTCGAGACTCTAACCTCCAAAATATTCTTAAAATTTACGTGGGATTAAATACCACAAGAAAATTAATATCTACAAAAAAATAATATATCGCTGAAATTTATTTGTCTGAAAACAGGCCGAAGTTTTTAGTTTCAGCTGATTTCTGTTGCGAAATCAAGCTATACATTTTGATACAATGAAGCGACATTTGAAAAACTGCAATGTGACCTTCACCGATCCCTTATTGGAGAAGGTAAAATCAAAGTCACGCACACTCACACATACATATTTGTCTGTATGCCCTCTAGCTCCGCAGTTTTTAAAATTATAAACTAAATTGTATATTTACACTTATTTTTACTTACCATTTAACGAATTTGTTAATGCCTAAAATCGGCTGAGAAAGAGGAGTAGGTCAATGATAAAAATCTTAATGCCTTCGTTATTATTGACATGTTTGAAACCGTTTTCAAAAAATAAACTTGTCGTCAGAATAGTCAGTATTAGAATACAATAAAGAAATAAGAATCGATTAAACTCTTCGAGAAGCAGTTTTTAAGCTTATTGGCATCACAAAATGTATCTCTCACTTATTTACCTCAGAGAGTACATAAAAGTGAAGAATACTTTATCAAGTTAATTTCTAATCCCCCCTGGCAGAGCTGGCCAGGTGGGGACCATGGTCCCACCCAGGGAGTGGTCGGTGTCCCGGGCGTGGTGGAACTCAAGAGTTCTATCTTCACACACTATAAGTTTGCCCAATACTCATCATGGTGAGTCTAAACCCCTTACGATTCTTCTAAAGCATCATTTGTGTACTTAAGAAAAAAAAAGGTGAGGCAGATGATCATAGTAATTGAGCGCTTTAAAACTGTAAACAATCAATCTGTATATACCTATGAGGAAGGATGACTTCTTTCCATGAATATTATATATACATTAAACAATTAATGAGAGGGAATAGAATAAAAAATCTATTTGTCCCAGCCAGGAATCGAACCTGGATCTTCTGCTATCCGGGCCGGTGTGTTAAGCCTTAACAAGCCTTTGTGTTGGCCTAACCCGGATCCCCTGGCTGGGACAAATAGATTTTTTTATTCTATTCCTCTCATGAATTGTTTAAAATTTACGCGGGATAAAAAACCACAACTAAATAAAATATTTATAAATATAATATGCATTGTGTATTCCATACATTCATTTATCCTCCTGTTTATTTTGTTACGTAGTTAACGAGTGTTTCGCTTACTTTTATATGTGCACGTGTGTGTGAGTTTTTTTTGGGAGGGGGGGGGGCGAAAATGTAGTTTGCGCGTGCTTGGACTACATTTGTGAAAGTGGAAATGAAAGAAATGGTTAGAAAAAATAGTTCGTCATAGTTGCTGCGTTTATTAAAATAATTTCAAAAATATACTTGATTATTTTTGCTTTAACATCATATAGTCCCCTAAAATCGTGGAATGAATTTTTTAACGAAAAAACAAATCTGAGTTCTCTTTCATTACTCTATTAAGAAAATTAAAGATTACACATTTCTGCTAATCAAATTTTATTCTGTCAATAACGTAAAGCGAACTTTGTCTTCCAATTTTCTTTTAAAAGCAACTTACTAAGTGTTATTAAAAAATTAATTAATTATGTCTTCTAGGCCGTCAAATTAAAATTTACGGTTCATATAAACCCCCTGTCTCAATTTTAAATATTCCCTTTATCAATAAATATATCTTTTGTTTTATTTTTAACAGCTATGTGCCTCATTTCGTTAAAAAAAAAAAAAAAACCCTGAAAACTGTTGTGTTAACTAGCACAAACACGAAATTTATATACACATGTATATTTAGTTGGTAGGATCAGATAAATATTGAAAACATTTACAAAAATCCATCTTAAGACCTACCCCAATTGCTAAGTTTCTTCGAAATCCGCTCAAAGCTGTGTGTCGAAGGCCATGATTACCTGCCTTTCACGCAATTGCGTAATGTGTCAAGCCTCTGCTAGTGAGTTTTAATGATGGATAATTAGAGCAAACCAGATCGCTCATATATAAACCGTGTTTATAGGACGAACCACGATACTGTGAAGTACTTACTCTCAAGTATTTAAAGTATAAATGCGCACAACATAGGAAGGAGAGCAGCCGGGCGTGGCCGTGGCGGTGATCGGGGGGTGGGGCTTTGGCCATCTCTTGGACAGGAATTAAAAGATATTAAAATTCAAAAGAGCTCTTGTCCTAATAATGTTTTTTTTTTTTTTTTTGCATCAATAATATAACTATAATAAAATGAATTATAAAAATTGAAAAAAAAAAATATATCTATCTTGCATAACAATAAATTCTATAACAATGATAGACAATAGTATTTGAGGCAATAATGACCCTCAGTGGTTGCCATGCCTTTAACAGAACGAAAAAAAAAAAGAAAAAAAAGTATAAATGGATAAATCGATACTAAAGCATTCGATTATAATTTTTTTGTTCTGACTATTTAGCTAACACTCGTATAAATTACTAGTATTTTTGATAAATACAGTAATACTCTTGTGATGGAGCCTGAATTCTTAGATACTTTCAACATTAAATTTATTTCATTGTTATATGAATCACACAAAAACATCGAATATCTTAATCTTATCTTAATTCATTTGCAACAAAAATATTATTCAAAAGGAGAGTTTTTTTTTACCGTAGATATTATTATTGGATGATTTTAATTGGGGTTTAGTCAAGGTAAATCCAAAAAAAAAAAAATACAAATTTAAAAAGTTTATTTTTTTAAAGGATTATCTACCAACGTTTCGGCTTATATTGTAAGCCATCTTCAGGGCTGTAGAAATACAATGTCATGAGAATACAATAATATAATAGAGATTTCCAATAATGTAATGTGATATCATTATTGTATTCTTATGACATTGTATTTCCACAGCCCTGAAGATGGCTCACAATGTAAGCCGAAAAGTTGGCAGATAATCCTTTTAAAAAATGCATTTTTTAATTTGTATTTTTTTTTGGATCTACCTTGACCGAACCCCAACTAAAATCATCTAACAAAAATATTATTGGGTCACCATAATTGTGTACATCCTTCCGCTTAAATGAATTAAAATTTTTTCTAGCTTATTATTCAAACGAATTTGAAATTTAGGTCAGTTTCTTCAAAACCTTCAGTAGCAACTGATTTTAAGAAGGAAACAGCCGTATGTAGGGAAGTTGCACTGAAACAATATTTAGCTTTGTATTGTGAACGCAAAAACATAAGACAAATGTGGGCTGGTAACACTACTGCTACCTACATTATTCGTCACGTGATTTATATTCATAAATGTGTGCGATTTTTCAGTACGCTTTCTCCTAAACGTAATACTCCTATTCAATGCAGATTTGACTCATAAATTATAATATACAAAAAAACAATAATGCGTATACACTGTGCACTGATTTCTAAATAGATTTGTAAGAAACTTATATATTGCACTTTCACTGACACACATACCGGAGGGAAAAAAAAGATGTGATTGCAATCATAGGAATTAACATTTTTAATGAGAAAAAAAAAACTGTCTTTCCCCAGTGGGCAAGTAGGCAAGCCTTTAGAATTGGCGTGTGAACTGAAATCAAGTATAAGTTAATGAATTTTATATGGACTAATTAAAATCTGGAAAGGACTTTACCAAAAATTGAATTTGTAAAATATGAATTCTAAATTTAGTTCACTACTAAAAGTAAAAAAAAAAGGGAATTAGTTGGTTTTTATAAATAAACAATAAATTAAAAGACCAATCAAAAAAAAAATTTCTTATTTGCTAAATGGCTAAAGACATCTACTGTGCCATATTTGTCTTATTGATTGATATTAATAAAAATAGTTGGACCCAAAGGAACTACGTAAGCTAAGTAGATTTCTCATCTTTAGTTAAAGCGGATAGAATTAATTAATCAACTGGCCCTGGAAATGGCGTTAAACCAATCTTGAGTGGAGGGGTGAGAGGTTGAGCTCAACCATTTTATTTAATGTTTTAATATCAGAATTATTCTTCACCATTTTTAAAAATGTTATAGCATAAAAATGATTTTTAGAAAATTACTTTTTGCATTTTTTCAGCCTCTAAATTTTTTTGACAATGATGATAATAACAAAGACATTGACAATTATTGAATTTGGTTTCTTTATAAACTATATCTTCCCTTTATTCTCTTAAAACCAAAAAACAAATCCATTAATAAATTTTAAAATGAAGATACATTTCAAAAGTAGGGCCTCAATCATCTCTGAAAATTACACTCTTGTATATCCTCTGTAATATAATTTTGTTTCAATGTTTCGAATAGAGTATTAAAATTTTAATTTTATACTTACTATGTTTTAAACATTTTCATTTAACGCTAATGATGAAAGAATTAAGGAGTTGGTCTCCCTAAAACACCTCTACTCTCGACTGACTTCAGCCTTTTTTTTATGCTAAAAAACGACATAGTAAATTTCTGAAAAGCACACACACACACACACACACACACACACACACACACACACACACACACACACACACACACACACACACACACACACACACACACACACACACACACACACACACACACACACACACACACACACACACACACACACACACACACACACACACACACACACACAC
Source organism: Oncopeltus fasciatus (assembly GCA_000696205.2). NCBI lineage: Eukaryota > Metazoa > Arthropoda > Insecta > Hemiptera > Lygaeidae > Oncopeltus > Oncopeltus fasciatus. The sequence goes on from KZ807054.1 coordinate 637,537, forward strand.
ACACACACACACACACACACACACACACACACACACACACACACACACACACACACACACACACACACACACACACACACACACACACACACACACACACACACACACACACACACACACACACACACACACACACACACACACACACACACACACACACACACACACACACACACACACACACACACACACACACACACACACACACACACACACACACACACACACACACACACACACACACACACACACACACACACACACACACACACACACACACACACACACACACACACACACACACACACACACACACACACACACACACACACACACACACACACACACACACACACACACACACACACACACACACACACACACACACACACACACACACACACACACACACACACACACACACACACACACACACACACACACACACACACACACACACACACACACACACACACACACACACACACACACACACACACACACACACACACACACACACACACACACACACACACACACACACACACACACACACACACACACACACACACACACACACACACACACACACACACACACACACACACACACACACACACACACACACACACACACACACACACACACACACACACACACACACACACACACACACACACACACACACACACACACACACACACACACACACACACACACACACACACACACACACACACACACACACACACACACACACACACACACACACACACACACACACACACACACACACACACACACACACACACACACACACACACACACACACACACACACACACACACACACACACACACACACACACACACACACACACACACACACACACACACACACACACACACACACACACACACACACACACACACACACACACACACACACACACACACACACACACACACACACACACACACACACACACACACACACACACACACACACACACACACACACACACACACACACACACACACACACACACACACACACACACACACACACACACACACACACACACACACACACACACACACACACACACACACACACACACACACACACACACACACACACACACACACACACACACACACACACACACACACACACACACACACACACACACACACACACACACACACACACACACACACACACACACACACACACACACACACACACACACACACACACACACACACACACACACACACACACACACACACACACACACACACACACACACACACACACACACACACACACACACACACACACACACACACACACACACACACACACACACACACACACACACACACACACACACACACACACACACACACACACACACACACACACACACACACACACACACACACACACACACACACACACACACACACACACACACACACACACACACACACACACACACACACACACACACACACACACACACACACACACACACACACACACACACACACACACACACACACACACACACACACACACACACACACACACACACACACACACACACACACACACACACACACACACACACACACACACACACACACACACACACACACACACACACACACACACACACACACACACACACACACACACACACACACACACACACACACACACACACACACACACACACACACACACACACACACACACACACACACACACACACACACACACACACACACACANTATATATATATATTAGTTTTTCCAACTTAAATGTTTCAAAAGTCGTCTCTTGGAACTAACACGAATAGCTTGATTTTCCCAAAGAAAATCTTCTATAAGGTGATTGAGTTCCACACTAATACTTCATTAGGGAAGGTTACTGAACAGGAGTATAAGATTACAAGCTGTTTGGAATTAACTAGTAAGAAGTACAATGCAACTAATGAGTATAATATACAACTCTCATACAAACATGAAACATGTATGGAATGAGTATAATATCTATTTAAATGGGCTTGTAATTAGTCTTCATCATAAATAAAGTGTTTTTTTTTTGTTTGTTTTTTTCCTATTATTTAAGGATTTAAACCAATACTTTTTTGAACGGGGAGAAGTGTATATAAGAGGGTGAAAATCAAAGCAAAAAGTATATGAAAGACCTTATTTATTTATACTGTACAATCATTATTATAAAAATTATTTTGAAATTAATTTTAAAAATTTCACAAGAATGGCTTTGTTTTTGACTTTTTGGTTTAGTGTAGTTGGGAGGGGCTATTGTGTGGTTTACCACCAACCGCTGCTACCACCGTTCCATCCGCTGTTCCAGCCGTGACCGCCGCCATGTCCGCCGCTTCCATAGGAATTCCAGCCGCTGCTGTAGGACGGCTTCCAGCCAGAGGAGTAGCCAGAGGAATAGGAAGGTCTGTACCAGCCGCTGCCACCTCCATAACCCCCACCTGAAACACATAGGATAAATGTCAGCATGAGGACGGAATACTTGGGGGGAGTCAGATTAAGTTCTCAACGCTTCCATTTGGACTGATACCTGAGGAGTATCCGCCACTCTTCCAAGGGTTCCAGCCGGAGTTCCAGCCGCCGGAGTTCCAGCCAGAGGAGCCGCCCCTCCAGCCGCTGTTCCAGCCCTTATTCCATCCGCCCCCGTAGCCCTTGCTCCAGCCGCCACCCCCATAGCCGCCACCGCCATAGCCGCCTGACCAGCCACCGAGGTGCCCGGCTTCCACTGCGGCCAGTACTCCGAGGGTAACTAACGCCACCTTTCAAACCAAAAATTTATTAAAGAGTTGATATTTAAGAGTAAAACAGGTACAAAAGGAAAAATAAGAAAATTTCAATTGATAATGATAATTGTGGTAAAGTAATCCCACATTTCATTTTTTTTTTTAATCGTACAGGGAGCCAGAAAAAAAATTTTGCTCCTTAATTCTTCACTATGATCGTTCATTATTTAATTTGATATACATAGTTATTTCTGAGGATAAAATTCAAAAATTAGTACTGGCACTAAATTTGAATAAATCGCAATTTATATTAAACTTCATATTAAATTAATTACCTATATTTATGAAGCAATAAATTGAGTATTTCTCTGAACATCAAATATATTATTGTTAATATAAGGTTTTATACCATTTAATTTATTTTATTTAGCCATAGAACATATTTTATAGATAATTAAATGTGATGTAGTAATATAGACAATCATAATGTTAATTCATAATTATATCATTAATTTTTAATAGGTTTTAAATATAAGCTGCTATTCTTAATAATAATAATTACCTTTGGATTTCAAACGAAAAATCAATAAATACTTTTGGGACTGTTTTAGAGGGAGGGGGAACTTAGTCCTTTAAGAGCAATTTCTAAATGGTTAGCCGTGCCTCATTTCTTAATTCTTTAAACTTAGTCACTCTGGCGTTTTCAGGTCGAAAAAGCGAATGAGGCCTTCGTGATTCCTCAGGCTTTGTTATCTCTGTACGGTTATAGGTCACAGAGTACAAAAACTTCACCGAGATAACTCTAATCTCTTACGTCTGTTTGAATGATTGCTCACACTTACAACAGTACTGATTTACTTCGGTTTTTTTTTTCTCTCTCTAAAGTACTGATTTATTCAAGGCATTCACGTCTCTTTACAGTAAGCAGAATCAAATTAGTGAGACAGTTTACGCAAATAAATAATATAGAGTCTACATTATTATTTTCACCATAAAATCTGTGTGTAAGTGAATTTCAAATTAATTATTAATATCCTTCATTGAAACGAGATTTTAAAAAAACAGTTCTATAGCTCTCTCAGAATTATCCTTCTACTTGTTAGCATTTAATTAAAATTTAAATATTAACAAAATATGAGCAGATCATAATATTTGAAATTTTAATATTGATTGATCAATAGTTTCATGAAAAATTCTAGATTTAGTTCATAGTGTCTTCGGATGTAAACCTATCACTGTTTTAATTGTATTCAAACTTACGTCTAAGTGCAATGTTCTTGCGGGAATTTTGAACAAGAAATACCACTGAGCATCAGAGTATTTTTAAAGCCACTATAACCCTCTAGTATTATGTAAATTTAATGTAAACACAGATCTTTCTCAATTGCTTTTTAAAAATTGGCAAACAAAATTATTAGTTAATTGTGTAAAAGAAATGTAAAGGAGTAAAGAATAAAAAAAATCTTGCTACCTCAGCCGAGAATCGAACCCGGGTCTCCTACTTTCCTGGTAGTCATGCTGACCCCTACACCACCAAGGAAGGTTAGATAATCTCTCCAATTTCCCGTACTTAACTCCGAGTCTAAACCCTCAAGTAAGACGAATATATCCTCTTATAATCGAAGAAGCTAACATTGTCGGCTATTTGTTACACTCTCGTTTTTTTCTTATATTTCTTACTTTGCATTAAATAATAAATACTATATAGCCAAAAGGCTGGAAATTCGACAAATTATTACAATTTTTGTTTGATATTTATACTATCGCCATCAAGTTTGTATGGAGAGTTTATTGAGCGTTGAAAATCTCAATATGAGAGCTGAATGAATCTTCTTGATGCTCAATATGAATGAAATAATTATATATATAGCTGT
>KZ807054.1:654214-665144 GCA_000696205.2 Oncopeltus fasciatus
AGGAACACATTGTACCAGATATATATATATATATATATATATTGTAACAACTTAGCTACTCAACAAGTTAGCAACTCAGCCGTAAGTTCGTGTAGCAATGACACTGTTTGCGATAGACCTCGATCAGGCAGGCGAGCTGTGAGAACACCGCTCGAATTAGAAGCGATCCCCTCCGTGAACTGGAAATTGAACGGACTGAGTGTCCAGAGATCGAAGGAGAAGATTCAACCATACTAAAGACCCTCTGTTGATATATACAAATATTTGATGAGAAAGCTCATTATGGATGATATTTAAAAATTTATCTAGAAAGGCTGAGCAGAACCTCGTCTTTTTAAGAAGGTAAAACAAGTTTTCCAATTAAGTTTCTTTATAAATAAAAATAACGTTAATTGAATTCGTTTATGACTGAATTCAGTCAGGGGTTGGGGAATGTTTAAAGATAGACTAAATTGGGCATTCAAATATATCTTCATTATTATATGTATTAATCTAGCACTTGATCAAGGGCTTAAGAACAGAATATAAAAATATGATAAATAAATTCATTATATTTTTTTATATTNTATTATATTATATATCTTTTTTTTTTTTTTATCTACCTTGACCGAACCCAAACAAAAAAACATCTAATCTTAATGTGTAAGGTTTTTCACGAAAACGTGTATGTTCAAACAAATATAACAATACAGTTGAAAGGGAGCAAACAGCATTTCGTTTATTTTTCACTATTTATAAAGAGGGATATGAATATTATTGACAGTGTTGAATCATGTAATTTAATATGTTTATATAATTCCTTTTATATTATTTTCAATATTTTCGTATATTTTATAGTGTATATTTTTTATGTAATTTAAAATCTTAGTATGGGCCAAATGAGGCAAAACGCTTGGGATTTCGTTCATTAAAAATTAGGAAATTAATGCAATAATCATGTGTTGATCTCCTTAACAAATAAATCTCAAGGTGGTTGAAAATTTAATTGAATCAACTACGCTCAACTATGATACTGGGGAAGTGACTCTCTTGGAAGGAGGGGGGGGGGGTGAGAATCGGTAACTACTTACCTGCTTATCCCATCGCAGAAAAACTGCGATAGTTAAACGACTGAAGCCTATGGACGGTTTGATATTCCTTGATTAGCCACCATAAGAGAGTAGATTTTGCCCTGCACAAGGTACTCCTACAGTGCTATCTTTGAACTATTTTAGTCAACTCTTCGTTCATTCAGACTAAACTTATCACAATTGAAGCAGAAGATTCACAAACTTCCCAATCTCTACGACTGACATTGTCCAGCTATGTTATCTCCTCCAGTTTAAATTTGCCTTCACCAGCATAGGGGGTTCTGCTGTTGAGTGTTTCGTTGAAACTCTTGGTCCGATTTGAACTTTGGTTGGGGGAATAAAAACTACTAAAAAAGTTGACCTGATTTCAATTAAATATAACTAGTCAGTTTTAACATCGGTTTGTCCATCAAGAGATCAAAGTTACCCATCTTTAGAGATTCCTAATTGTCAGAGGAATAGGCTTATATTCTCGAAAGGAACAGTTACCACACTCTGCCCAGGACTCGAGGGAGCCTAGGGCACATAAGACTGGCAATTGATCTCACTTTTTGCGGGGCACTGTCTCACCAAATAACGCTTAAGGGATATAGAGAAATCCAACCCTTAGAATCTCCGGGTAGGAGACGAGGGTCTAAGCGCATTTCATGTGACCGTGAAACTCTCCCCCTTAGCAGAAACTACGGCTTTCTAGATGTATAAGTTTAAAGCCTAATTACATGATAAGGCCGTCAGCAACTTACTTCCCAAGCTGTATTAAAGGCTTGAAGTTCATATGGTTGGATCGATGTGACCATGAACAGGAGATAAATCCCCTTGTCAAATAATGATCATGGGATAGAAATTTTCTTGCTAGACTAATAATTTAATTTGCAGTACTTATTTATTAATAATATAAANTTCACTCACAGAAAAGATCATTATAAGCCTCCGCCATTAGTAATGCAAAGTAATAATTACTCTTGACAAATAATATTAACTAGTAATTAACTCTTACTTCTGTACTTAGATTTGATTTGATTTAGTTTTCTGTACAATCCAGCAGATTAACCGTATCTCATGAAAGATGGATATAAATAAGAGCAAATGAGAGAATTTAATTTACAAACTGAAAGCAGCAATGAGCGTACAAGTTAAGACAACTGAAATATGCGCTAGACTGGCTGGGGAAATTCAATCATTATTAAAATTTACTGTTTCAACTATTTAATTTAAATTATCCAAAGCTGAATTTGATCTCTAAATTTCTCAAGGGATCCCGAATCTAAGGGAACAGACCGATCCAGGATAACACCTATTTTTATTGTGGCAAAGAAGCTGCTTCGCAAACGTTACGCTTCTCTTGTTAGCAATTCCATGTCTGATTGAGAAAGGTTTATTTTCCAGAACAATAGACGAACGCAGTGCTCATATTTTGTCCCAAAAAAGGAAAACGTTAGAGAAATTCCTGTAATTAACAGTCTACTAAGTATCATCTAAAACATTTAAAAAAAAGTTGATAATAAGTGACTTAGAGACCAGTTAAAAACTGAAAATCCGATTCACCAGTTTTGATTAATGCCACATCGTCCCGTGGTACAATGAATCGAACATGTCTCCGAATTTATTACTAAGAGATTCGGAGATAAAAATTATAAAAGGATTACTCTTGGATGACATTAGAGAGACCCAACATCAAATATAAATGAAAAATCCACCAGCTAACCTCTGTGGTATAATAAACACCTTTCTTCTTCTTATAGTATAATAAACGGACATTCCAGTCCGAGACAGCAGCGATAATAAAGGATTGGGAAAAAATAATTAGCTCAAGAAGAGGCAATGGGTAGGGAGTTCCTCGAAGTTTAATACTGTTTACACTTTTATACCTCTTTACTGTGGCGACTTGCCAGGGGATAGAACACTTGGTAATATTTGCTGATGGCATCCTATTTTTATCTCAAAATCAGACAACTCCAGAAGTTATCGCTATTCCTCAAGGCATGACCAATGAGCAAAGCGCTTGCTCTCTGTACTATCAAATAAAACTAAATGAGACAGCGAAAATCTTCAGCCAACACTGCTTCAAGATTACCAAACTATCAGACACCGCAACACTACATTCCCTGGTAACCTGCGGACCAGGCGGACCACTATCGTAGTGTGATACTTGGCCCTCGATACACCTGACGTCATTACATTTACACAACTCTCGAATGCAAATCACTCTTTTTACTAGTCACTTGTTGGAAAGGTTCGAGTCACTTAAGAAGAGACTACACCGGATGGTGATTGACTGTTTAACCATGCATGAACTGGGTTTTGTCCGGTTGAAAACCGTGTGGGACGACTCACAGTAATTCGCTATTGTCTTCTTCAGCAGCCAGCTAAAGCAACTCGTTTGAGTAGCATTGGAATGTTTTGTTCTCAGAGTTAGAGATTTTACCTCTATCAAGGCATTTTATAAATCGATTGTGTCTATTAATTATTTTTATATTTCATAGTGATTTCATTTTTTCTTTTTCCAATAATAATGAAAAATCCTTCTGTTTAAGACCATACAAAATAAATGTGTCTGTATAATTTAGCTGTAAGTAATTTTGTTAAGTATTGTTCGTTTATTTTTAGCTTATAAGGACAGTGGTCTTATCGTATAATTAGTATAAGATCATACAATTTTATCTTTACCAAATAAAAAAGTTTCAATTCTTGTATTAATATTTATTTATTTGTAATATCGAAATATATAAACTAAATCTGTTGAGTAAATAATCTAAAGAGTTATTATGACTACCAATGAATATAGAACTATCATACCTTTCTATTATCCGTCTTCATTGGTTTCTGCAAACCATCTTCAACCAAATCTGTGGAGGTAGCAAGGTCACTTGGTATTAAGATAAAAAAAAGAAGAAGATTTTGGATGGAACCAATAAAGAACTCTGTCCATTCAGAGAGTTGATTATTGTAGTTGTAAGAGAGTAAGGGAATCTAAGTAGCTGTAGGTGTTTGAAATAAAAGATTTCTAAATGTTAATTTCAGTAGTCCGCTTGAGATATAGAATTTTCCATTTGAGTTTGGGTTCTAGTAACTAACAAAACACCAAAGAGTGCAAGAGGAAGAGAGTAACTCAAGCAATACAAGAGGAAAAGTAAAAGTAATGATATCTCATCTCAATCCAAGATGTGGGATGCCGGTGAGAAAGGGCTTCTCCTAAGAACGCAGGTTTTTACGGATTCAGGACTAGATCATACCAATGAGCCAAGAGAGCGGTCNTCTGCATGAGATATAGAATTTTCCATTTGAGTGTGGGATGCAGTAGCTAACAAAACCCCAAAGAGTGCATGAGGAAGAGAGTAACTCAAGCAATACAAGAGGAAAAGTAAAAGTAATGATATCTCATCTCAATCCAAGATGTGGGATGCCGGTGAGAAAGGGCTTCTCCTAAGAACGCAGGTTTTTACGGATTCAGGACTAGATCATACCAATGAGCCAAGAGAGCGGTCTTGGATGAGGGAATGGAAGAATTGAGTCATGGGTACTGAGGGTCGGAGGTCATCTTTCCAGGTTCTTATCAACTTAGCAGCATAAATGTCTTCGGGGTAAGCTTTATCCCGAGGTCAGTTACTACCGCCATTACAGCATCCCCAAGCCAGATTGATATCTCTGTAATTTCTTGTTTACTCTAAATAAATTAAAGGATACAGCCTTTAAATTTAGTTTGTTTTTTTTTATACCATTTCCTCCAAACCTATCGCTGATTGTAGAAATCCGTCCACTTTCTTCGAAGGAGAGGGAAGGGCACATAGTCCTCTTGATTCCCACATAAGTTCCTCTTACGTTATGTCGACATACATAATCATCGCGCTCCTTACTGTCATCATACATTCTGGCCGATCGATAAAGGAAGGATTGTTAAAAAAAGGATTTGCAGTACTTCAAAAGACACATTGTAAGCATACTTTTACTCCGGGAAATAAATTGTTTCTAAGGAATTTTTCACTGAACCTACTTTTACTTCACATAATATATATATAGGAACTATTTAGAATTTGGAAGATTGTATATAGGTATTTTATACTTTACTAAATAACAGGTCTGTTAGGTCATTCATTCTTAATATAGTTATTTTAATTTGCAAAAAGTAATCTGGATAAGGATACTTAAAATAATGGATATTAGTCTGATTGGACCGATTGATAAACAATGGGTTTCACTAATGGGACTAATGATAAATAAAAGGGTGTATCACATGTTGGTATAATATATTTTATAAGAACAAGTCTAACTAATTTTAAGAAACTGTTAGATATAGGATATATATTATATTTTGGTTATTGTAGGACTGAAGATGGTTCTGATCGAACCAAAAAGTCTCGTATAATCTGATTTGAAGAATAACTAATATATACTGTTGAGATTGAAGTCAATCCCTTTTTGCCTACTAAAACTTATTTGCCTCAAGAGCAGGAAAATAAATGAATACGTATATTCCATATCCAATTTCTTTTTGTGTAAAATTTTATTAACAAATGTTAAAAATAATATTTCACTCTTATTATGATGTATAATTTCTTTGTTTAATTCAATTTTTTTTAAATATCAATATGAGTTGTTTCGAGGGCTTACAATAAAAGGCCTAAAAAGCGAGTTTGGTTTATATATTTTAAAAATAAAAGGGTTCTGGCAGAACTCAAAATTACATTATTAAATATCTTAAATATCTTTCTTAATATATGTTTATTTAAAATATATTTCATAATAAATATGTAATAAAATTACATTTTACACCGATTTAAAGATAATTAATTAATAACTATTCTTAAATAAAGATAATGAAATTTTAACTTTGGTCCCAGTCTAAGAAAAAAAAAGTCTAGAGGTATTCTGTAGATAACTAACTATCCCAATGATTGGTAAAAATAAACTTAAATACCGAATTTGGATTCATTATTTTAAATTATACACACACACACACACACACACACACACACACACACACACACACATATATATATCCAGGCTCTATATACATGATCCAAAGGCTGTTAGCGATTAAAATCGCTAAAGGCTTCCGAACTCTTTCAGACGAAGCCGCCTTTGTCTTAGCTAAAATCATTCCCATTAGCCGACTTTTATGTAAAAAAATTTCAATTGTTGTCTTTGAAACTAGACACAACTAACTGTAACAGATGACGTAGAATAGATTTCGTACCATTCGACTCTATATATATATATATACATTTCTTTTATTGAATTCTTCTGACAAATTCGTCGTAGTTAAGTCTTGTTAATCACGTTGGCACCATGATGCTGCAATTGAAAAATTTTAACAGATGTTCACAGATCCTATATTGGAGAAACTAAAAATGTATTAAGTTCACTCATTTATTCCTCTTTCTCTCTCTCTGTCTCTCTCTCTCTCCCTCTGTATATATATANATATATATATATATATATACACAAGACGCACACACAGATAAGTAGATTCCTATAAATCAAAGGGAATTAAAATTAGCCCCTGGAAAATGTCCGATAGGTCGTAACTGGTCGGGAAAGAAATAAATGTGATTATTTGGATTTGAATTAATTGCGACATGGTTTCTAATTAGGCTACAAATTTCAAATGTATGTGTGCGTGTGTGTGTAAAATATAAATAATTATATATTGAATAATATTTTATGCTACTGTTATGTTGATTAAATTGGTTAAATTAAAAAGTACATAACTCGCAGATAATGAAGAAAGGAATACAGAACAGAAAAAACTGAGAGGGGTGCGAGGCGTGTGGTGGGAGTGTAAATGTAGTTATGGGAAGAAAGGCGACAATTCCTACTGTATGTTTAAATGACTAGTGGTTTCATGTTTATAAGTTAATTTCAGTAGTCTGCATGAGATATAGAATTTTCCATTTGAGTGTGGGATGCAGTAGCTAACAAAACCCCAAAGAGTGCATGAGGAAGAGAGTAACTCAAGCAATACAAGAGGAAAAGTAAAAGTAATGATATCTCATCTCAATCCAAGATGTGGGATGCCGGTGAGAAAGGGCTTCTCCTAAGAACGCAGGTTTTTACGGATTCAGGACTAGATCATACCAATGAGCCAAGAGAGCGGTCTTGGATGAGGGAATGGAAGAATTGAGTCATGGGTACTGAGGGTCGGNATATATATATGGAAAAAGTACACACTTCGCCTGTTTTTATTATCTTTGGCTTGTTTCTGGAATAGATTAAGGTCAAAGGCGTTTTCAAAGTTTGTATTCAACAGTTAATTTGTCTTAATCAAACATGTTCATGTGAATAATAGTGTTTGGCGACAGCAGACCTGATTTTTTGTCTTTAATGTTGTTCTGGTGGTTTTTGATTTAATGAGTTGATGGATTTTTTGTCTGTTCAATACAGGTGATTAATAGATTACATAGAAATTTGTGGATTACATTGGATCTGTTAGTAGGGGCGCATTGTATTTTCAGTCAGTATGTAAATATATGAGTTTGATTCTGTTTGAGATATGTACATGTAGTTTTGAAAAATTATTGGATGGACTGGAAAATAAGCTAATCACTAAGGAGGGAGTGGTGGTGGAAGGGGAAGGGGAGTCATACAATATATTTATAATGAGTCGCTATTTGTTTGGAGATGAGCTGTAATTTGATACATTGATCATATAAATAATATCAGAGTGGTTTAATGTTCTACACGTCAGATTTTTGGCTTTAAGTTTAATTTTTTGTTGAGTTGAATTTAGGGGCTTTAAATAAAAGATATGTTTATAAAAAAGTAAGAATGCAAGTTTAAGAACTAATTTCTATGCATCTTATTTAAATCTTATACTCGCTCAAATTATATATATATTGATTGCACCGATTGANTATATATATATATATATATATATATATATATATATATATATATATATATATATATATATATATATATATATATATATATAGGAAGTACATGCGAGCAACAATTTACATCTTTTAATGTTTGTTATGAAAAGAAACCCAAATAAAGGAAATAATGAATGGAAGTAGGATTTTCAACTAACGAGGTAGATATGAATCAGCTGTAAAAATGAGATAACTGTACGTTACGTATGATACGTCACTAATTATCGAGAAAAATCCCCAATTAATATGGTCCCAGATTGAGTAATATCCAGAGAGACGCCAAATTAGCTTGGTTTCTTACAGGATTATAAATGAAGAGCTGAGAATATCTCCTGATAAGGGTTAGAAATATATATTATTACAATGAAGTAATTTAATAAATTATGCTATCTTATCTTAATTGCATGAATTATTATAAAGTATATTTAAAAAAATTTTATGGATTTAATAAAGGTATTTTTCTTTTCTAACTCAACCTTGGAACTCAGAAAAGGATGAAGAATAAGCTTATTGAAGTAAAACTTCCTCTGTTTTGATTAAAGATAGTCACTATAATGTGATTTATAGTTTTTTTTTATTATAGAGCATTTGGTTATATAATTATTTATATCTGTAATCTAGGTGTTGGATCAAAGTACCAATGAACGAGATCTCCTAACACATTCAATTTTTACTTACTTGTAATCAAACATGGTTGTGGGATTAGAGCTCAGCCAATCACAGTAGGACCTACGGTTACAACAGATTAATAAAAATGAACGAGGCATCGAAAGGACTATGGAAACTAAAGGCTTTTTTTTTTTAAGGCAATTTTTTTTTTTTTTTTTAACTATTTGATATGAGAGAATAGTGGTACATTTTCTATTTAAATGAAGTAAACTTGAAGACTCGAAAAAACCAGAACAATTTTCAGAATAGATATGTATACTTGGACAAATCTACCACAGTAGGATTCTATAAATTTTAATAATATGACGTATAAATTTAAGAAGGAATTATAAACTTTAAATTTTCTATTTCTATGAAAAAAAACCCTATGGTATCTCTCAGCTACCCGTCTCTCTATTTAAATTCTATTGTAATGTTTGAGGTAATATTATACAATTATTAAGAGATATTATATATATGTTATGTATGAAACATAAGCTATGATTGATTAATAGTTCCGAAAATTTTTTTCTTTTTTTTAAATGCCTATATTCCTGATTCGATTTTTGTAAAAAAAATATACATCACAACAATTAATTCTTAAGAAAACCTCAAAAATAAAATCTGATTAATTAATAATTGAGAAAATATTTTTATTGTAATCAACATCATCATTTTTATTATCATTAGTCCGAAATCGCTTATTAGGTCATTTTTTCTTGGCACAGAATAGCAGGACGATCTAGCTTTTAAAGGCGTCATTTTTGTGTTACTTAAAAAAAAAGATAATGACAAGCTTCAAATAAATTTAGCGTTAAAATTCTATGGTTGGAGGTTCGTTGTCCGTCGAATCTTATGCTGGAGAAATTAATCAGGTTTTCGGCCAGGATCAGAAAAATAAAATACTTTAAAATTATTGGGTATTTATTTTATTATTGTCGACGTTTCGGCTTAACTTGTAAGTTATCATCCGGGCGATAGTGATGCCTGGAGAGATATCTGAGGGAGGTCTATGGTCACATCTCAGAGTCAAGAGCTTAAGTGACAGCCAACAAATCTCCAGGTTACAATTCTATATTAATCATAGAATAATGCCCTCTTATTGCTAGCAAATATAAACTCCCTAACTAAAAATTATGATTTGACCAAAGCTTATGCATAATCTGAATGGCTCTTCAGACAAGCTTAAATAGCCAGAAGGGTTGATTTCATAACCTCCAAGAGCTATAAAGAAACTGGACGATAAACTGTTACATGACTTGCCTCACTCCTCAACCTTTTACCTTTACAAAGATTTTTTTTTTTTTTTTTTTCAGAAAGTCAGGACTTGTAGAATTTACTAGATGTCATTTTCTCACGATGCTCAGGGACTTTGATGTGTGATTATGTGCACACATTATATGTGTATAATTTAACGTTAAATTTATTATATATATATTAATAAGTTATTATAACTGATGTTTGAATCAAAAATACTTGTTAATAATGTCATTTTCAAATGCAAAATGTTAAGACTTCCAAGGACATTGCAAGGTGAATATGAGTCCTTAACCATCATGTAAACATTACACGAAAATCTGATTGCTGTAATACGTGACTTGACTTTCGACTTCTTCCCAATCTATTGAAATGAATTATTTTCAGGAACTACCTATTATTCGCTTATTCGCTAAAATAAATCAACTATCTGGAATCCATCATGACGATTAATGACCTCAGATGGGTTTACAGAAATTTAAAACATTTTAGGATGGGAAGGGGATAAGAAGAGTGCAATACTGAGGTTAGATCACGACGGAAGTAAAAGAAAGGGCATATAAAATTTGTGTGAAAAAATTGGATAGTGATAGTTTTACTTCAAACTTTACAGGTGGGGGCCTTTTAACATAATTAATCGTATTTAAATGGAATGGGCGGATATACACATGCTTATAAGTTACAAATAATGTTTTAAAAATATTTTCCCGTTATGAAGAAAATATTAAAAATTCTTAGTCTTGAAGAAACCCATATGAGGTAAATAATCTAAAAGGTTATTTCCACTACCAATGAATATAGAATTATCATACCTTCTATTATTCGTCTTCATTGGTTTCTACAAATTATTCATTAATTTTTCGTCTAGGCTTGAATGATACGATTAGTTGTTCTTTTTTTTTTCGACCTTTCTTACTGCCTGCGAGAGCTTCTTCAGAGTTGATAGTAAACGAGAAGATACACATGATTTTCCATTCAGCCTTGAATAAGCCATTAAGCGATGTGCGAAAGGTAGGCAAAATTTCAGCACAGTCAAGCCTGAAAAAAATATTTATGACTAAAATAATATGCTATATATATATA
>KZ807054.1:673690-688691 GCA_000696205.2 Oncopeltus fasciatus
TTACGATTGAACAAACTCTCTATTATTTATTTATATTTATGTATATAATTTAAATGTGTTTTACAGTTTTTCCTCCCGTCTAGAGTAGAGCAGAGCTTACGCTCATTGTTCTCTGCATTTTCATATTTAATTTCCTCATTTACTCTTATTTAAGCGAATCTTTAATAAAACATGGGAAATCTGCCTGGATTACGCAGCTCATGCGTGGTGGACTTTTAAACGACTAAAGGGTAGTTATTAGATCGGCTATTAGTGGGGCCACCCCTAGCTTGGGGGGATGACTGCCACCTATCCTCTCAAAGGGTGTTGACTCGCTCGCTGTCACTGGCTCGCAAGCCAGACCACCCCCCTGGGTCAGCTCTACCCTGCTCGTGACTCCTTCACGGCTGGCCTAGCGGAAGAAGAAGAGGAGGAGCCACTTTCGATCTCGTCTAAATCTCGCCTGACCTTTCCTCGCCCCACCCAACGAACTCTCTTGCATCACTCTCCCATCATCAAACTTACCAACGTCCAGAACTCCCTCTACTCCTCCACTGCTCTACAAACAATGGTCATAGGTCTGCTGGTACGAGTTACAGCCACTAGCTATTGGAGAACTAGGCTTACATTCCATTCCCTAAGTATTATCATTCAAATAGTCATTCTAATTTTCTATTTTTGGGGAAAAAAATCCCGATTTCAAATTTATTTGTTCTTGTTAAGTATCATACATATAAAATTCCATTCGCTAAGAACTCGATTATTTAAACTTTGAAAATATATTATGCTACTCGAAGATGATTTTAGTTGTGGTTCGGTCGAGGTAGATCCAAAAAACACAAATTAAAAAAATGTATTTTTTTAATGAAGGATTATCTGCCAACGTTTCGGCTTACATTGTAAGCCATCTTCAGGGCTATCATGAAATTAGTCATGGAAATGTGAACTTAGGGACAGGACGTCCTCTCTCATCTTCATGATAGCCCTGAAGATGGCTTACAATGTAAGCCAAAACGTTGGCAGATAATCCTTCATTAAAAAAATACATTTTTTTAATTTGTGTTTTTTTTGGATCTACCTCGACCGAACCCCAACTAAAATCATTTTAGAATAATATCTACGGTCCACAAACTCTCATTATGAATATATTATGCTACTTAATAAAATTATTTCTGCACTCTTCAAGGTCATCCAAGGCTTGAAATTAACCCATTTAAATATATAAACAAAACTTGTTTCTCTTTCAGTAATTTTTTTAATGTCTTGTATTTTTTAACAAATTAATAAAAATAATTGTCAATTACTTTGCTGCTATTAAATTTTTCTAGAGATTACTATGGAATAATTTAATGATAAACTATAATTATTTAACAGGTAACAAAGCTGAAGTTTTATAATAAAAATTATTACATAAATAGCTAAATTATTTGCTTACCTTTGGGCTAAAATATTCATTGAGTGAAACTTATTAAACAATTGGGAATACAATTTTAGGAATATATTAGTAAGAAGCATATGTCAGATTTATCTGACATATGTATGTGTGTGTGTTTGTAGTCACGTGGTTACAACTTTTAGTCCTCTGACCTAATATACAAAAAGTAAGCTCTAATTCGACTTCTAAAGGTTCTAATTGTAAGAACCTATACACATTTGATTGTCATGACATGTAATGTCAACAGTTAAGGTACGATATCGTTTATTCAGAAAATTCGAAACTCCTCCAACAAATAAATACATTCAAATTATTATTTAATTGTATAAATTTTGTTGAACTTTTTTTTAAATGAATAAAATTTCAAAATTTAACAACCAAATGATATGGCAAAAAATTTCTTGTGTACAAAATAGTTAATTATTTACAAAAATTTTGTATGGTAATATCGCGTTTATATTCTTCCTTCTCTTTGGTATTACGCGAGATTTAAGAAGTTTCTTCATAGAGAATAAATAAATACAGTCAGTTCAAATAAAGCTGTGACAATACTAGGGAATCTACAAGAAAATAGGACCGCGCTAACTGACAAACTAATGGACTGGGAAAACCGACCACTTACGGACTGACTCGATATAAGGAAACCAACTCTTATGTCACTGTGTTCGTACCGGAGATAGAATACTTCTGCCGAAAGCGCTCGCCATCAAGACGTGGGGAAATACACAGATATATCTGAGTGTATTGGTGTCTCAACGTCCTGTGCGTGTCGCTTTCTGTGTTAGTGTGTGTGTGTTTGTTTTAAGTGCGAAAAGAAAGTCTGAAGCGACTAATTGTGAGGATCACCTCAAATGTCAAGTGCAAATACAAAAAATTGTTTTGCAGCGAGCGTTATATTTGGCTTAGTGCGAAGAGAATCGCAATATAAATTATAAATGGCAGAACCTAAAGATTAGAGGATTGCATTTTACAAGAAAAGTTCAAATATCAATATCCATCAACTGAAAAAGTTGAGGAATACACTTATGCTAAGCAGTTCCGCGTAACAGACTTCTTTTATTTAAAAAAGACACATGTCTGCATATCAGATCAAATATACACACATACAAGAGCTTATGAATGTACTTTGTATGTATATATAGTAAGTATGATGGGAAACACATTGTTATCCACACTTTTTCATTTATTTCAATGAGATAAAAAATCAATAGTAAATAAATGCATTTCTTCAAAAGCCATTAAAATTTTTCCAGGGGCCTCGAAAGAACCAGATTGTGGAAAGTAATGTTTCAAAGATTATTAAACTTCGTCATTGCCAGAAAGGAGTAATACTTATCACTTTATTACATTGCTTCATTATTACGAAGTTGTTGTTACTGCAGAATACAGACATCTACAGATAAGTTTGACGGTTGGAGATAAATGACGGAAGATCGCCAGCAAAGCTTCAAGACGCCTGGCGTGCTTGCTAAGTCTGTTAGCGAGTAAGCACAACACACAGCCTTGGGGAACACCCCATCTATCCCATACGCACCTTCGGACGTGTACATTTCTTCCATTATCCTCATTATATATGAAGGCCCTCACATTTAATTTACATAAAGTAATGTGAGAATATTCTTTTGCAATTTTTATCCCAGATGTCCGACGGCAGGTGGATATGTGCAGAGGTCCGATTATAAACTCGGGTTACATCATTCTCAACTTGGAAAAAGTGTGGATTGGCCTTCTATATCTCGACCTACGTGTCAAATGATCCATGAACATTAATTGTCACGCATCGATCGGACTGATATAATCTGAATGGTTCAAGCCACCGTATCCTTGTTATTTAAACTAATACAAGTTTCAAAATGTAGTTTATTTAATTATATTACTAAATAATTGGCTGATTTCTCACAAATTAATTAAGAAGCTATTCACATTAGTTTCATTTGACAACATATATATATTTACCGTTTTTTCTTCCGGGTTGAACCGTGTCAAATTGGTGTTATTTGCCGAGCTTTCGCACATCATGTGATGGCTTCTTCAGGGCTGAAAAGAGAATGAAAGTTGTAAAAGAGATTTTTAAAATCCAGGTGGTATATAATTACCACTATTCTGACGACCGTCGAAGCCTACGTGAACAACATATATATAAAGTGTTCAGTGGGTTCAGTAATAGACTAAATCTGGTAAGGAGAAAGAATGATTTGAGGCATTAAATAAATAACAATATGTTACTCATTTTATGTTTTAAAGAGATTTCCCGTTGATAAATCAATCTATTCGCGTTAGAATTTCAATGTAGCTTTTAAAAAATTTAAATGGATTATCAACGATTTTATTGCAGTAGCTAAAAATCCGTTTAAAATTATGTATGTATATATGTGTGTGTATGCGTGTGTGTGTGTGTGTCTGTTTCTGTGTGCATCTTTTAGTGTCGGTCATTTATTAAATTTGTAACCAAATTTGGTATATAAGCTTTATAATAATAATAAACCGTTATATAATATTAATAATAATAATAATAATATAATGTACGCGATGAAGGGAAGTCGAAAGTGTCAAAATACGAAGTACACCTCGTACATTATCTGGAAGTCTTGAAGAAATAGGAGTTGACAAAGGAATAATATGTCAGATAGAAGTGGCAGTATTGTTATCAACGTATCAAATTGTAGGGCAGTTTTTAGGGGGAAAATGAAAATTGTTAACTTTATTTTTTCTTTTTTTTCTTCTTTTTTTTCTTTCTTTTNAAATGAAAATCGTGAAATTTTTTTTTAATTACAAGAATTGCTTGGACTCCTTGCTTGTAGGCCGCAGTCTAAGATATACCGGGAATTAATCCCTGAGAACATTAAAATATAATAATATATTATTAAATATAAGGAGAGCTTAGAAGGAGTCTAAAATTAAAAACCTATAAAATAATGATACTCAACGCTGATATAATAAGTAATGAATATTTGAGAAGTTTCAATTCAGAAAAATTGAATTGCTAATGCCAGCGCAAAAATTTTTTTGAAAAAGCTGTTGTAATATTTAGTTTAGGGCAAATAGAACTGAACACATATTTCTTTATCGATAAGAAACATTAGGTGAACACTTAAATTTATTTTTTTAACAATGTAAGGATTTAACTATAATGTAAATTTTAATTTGTTTTTCTCAATTAATTTTGGCATGTCATTTAGTTAATATCTGTATCTTTCCTGTGTTTTACAAATGTACAGAACTTGATATTTTTTGTTATCCCACTTTTATTAAAACAGCTGTCATCCTGTAAATAGATGGTTTGTTTTGGATATAATAGAATATACAATGTGAACCCATTATGATGCTATGACTTGACAAAAAGCGAATTTCGTTGAGGAATTTATTGCGGGTTTCTCTTCATTCACAAAGAGAAATTTACAGGGGGCCAGCAGTACGGAGACTGAAAACGCCTAGATGGATGAACAGTTGTAACGTGATAAAGATTGATTTTTTTGTTAACCTTTTGTCCAGGAAAGATCTAAAATTTACCAAAACAATTAGTTTCGCCAATAAATATAAACTTTTTACACCCTTCTATATCTGTGTCCAATAGCTCCATTAAAGACGTCATATTCCGGTGCCTGAATGCTATTTCATTCCAACGGCCTGAAGAACGTCGATAAGTAGATACCGGTAGGAGACGATATTTATTTATTATTATTTAATTACCGAAATATTTACATTTGGACATCGAGACTTGAAAACAAGGAGATGATCGGTAAATTATATATTCACAAAATAATTATGTTACGATAATATAGGCTTTTAAATATCAAGGAAAATACATTAAGATATGTTAAATTTTCTTTTTTTACGTTTTCATTAAAATACTAATAGAAATACATATCGATTTTTCGAAATGCCAAGCAGAATTTATAGTTTGGGCTGTGGGTTTTTCTATTTTCCCTGGTCGGTTTTCCTTAATTTTTTCCCCGAATATTTATTTTACAGGGTTTTGTTTAGCGTGAAAATCTTACTTGGCGTACTGTTAAAAATCCTTTTACTTTATGTTCGGATGCACTTTCATTATAACAACCACGCGGAGATTAAAATGAATAACTTAATTAATCTTTATGTTAATTTATCACGATAAAGCAGCAAAAACGCTCGATAAACTGAATACAGATAAGGCACCTGAACAGCCCTTGACACTTAAAAATGTATCCAAGCGTAGTACGAGACGAATTGAAGAGTAATATCAAGTAATCACTTGGCGGCAAATTTACACAGCCTTGGAATTAATATTCTTATGAAATAAGCTTTCTTCATGGAAAATAACTGTTTAGATATTACACATAATATAATTTATAACTTGTCTATTGCATTACTGCGGGTTTTTTTCAATATTTATTACTAATTTTGTATTTCATTTGATAGATAATAGATGTTCGGTACAATTCTCCCTACTACAAGTTGTCTCTATAAACTTTTTATTTATACCCTGTTTTTGAATATATAATAATACTAATACTAGTTAATAAATGTATTTTAAAANATCACTAGAGCTTTGTATAAATTATTTCTAGTAGTATAATTTCATATTTTGTAATTATATATATATATATATATATATATATATATATATATATATATACTATATATATATAGTATGGATTCTGATGAAGTTAACAATTAAACAGCTCCTTCTGGCATAAGACGATATATTCGTCTTTCTCGTAGGTTAGAATCTCGACACTAGTGCTGGGAATTTAATAAGTTATCTGGCTCTCCCGGTAGCGTAATTGGATATGGCGCTTGCCCGGTTAGCAGGAGATCCAGGTTCGAGCCTTGTCTGGGACAGTTAGATTTTTTATTATATTCCCTTGCATTAATTGATGTTTCAAATAAATTGTTTCTTTTATATCATCAAGTCCAATCCATGATAATCAACACTTGTAAAAAAAAAAAAAAAAATGTTTGTTCATTTTGACAAAGACTACAGTTGGATACATATAATTTTAAAGAATTGTTTCATGCTTTAATTCTCAACGTACATAGGACTCCACGTGCAACTCGAAAAAGGAGAACATTTTTCTGAAAATATCTCAAATAAGAAAATAACTCAATCGACGACATATACTCCTGAATAGACTCATGAATAAGAACTCCAATCTTACGATTGAACAAACTCTCTACAAGTCATTACTACGACCAATTTGTAAATCTGGGGTGCCGACAAGCCTTCCAACATCCAAAGAATCCAGTCCTCTCAATTCAACACCCTCAGAATAATCGCAAATGCTCCCTACTACGTATCCAATTCTTCCCTTTCCCACGATTTTAATCCAAGGCTTCATTTCCTCCTGCTTTACCTTTTTCCACAGTCAACTGCTATATCATCCTAATCCATTAGCACAGACCCTGTCCTCCAACTCTAACCCTTACAAACCTCTCCGTCGACTAAAATGAAGATGGCCCGTGACCTCCTGCGAACTTAGTTTGTATAATTTGAGAGTGATGTCATTAGTCACCTTCTCTACTCATGCAATTGTCATTGAATATTATTTTTATTTTGTTCTTTGTTCTTTATTGTAAATAAATTAATAAATGTTTTTATTTTAACAGAAATGTAATATATAAATAAAAATTTAATAAAAACAATTTTTTTATCTTACATTAATTTAAATTGTTGAATGAGTAAAATATCGAGTTACCAAAAAATAATTCCTTTTTAATAAATAATTTATCAACAAATTTATGTACAATACAAAATTCAGATATAGCGTCATAAAATACTCATGCAACTTTTCANTTTTTTTTTTCTTTTTTTTAATATACAACACCATAAGCCAACTGCAGCCTGGCTAGAAAATCTCATCGACGCATTGAGGTAAACATATTTTAAAAGGCATATCTTCGCACTTCATTATCCAGTTGCCTCATCTCATGCGAAACGAACTAGCTGCACCTATCGGATAGGCCGTTTGTATAGTGTGAGGTCGAAGGTCATAACGTGACAGCCTCATCTCACACCTGAAACATTTATATTCATATTGTCAGCATTAGTACATGTAAGACTAAGATACTCAATATACGATAATTTCAGAAGTAAAAGAAATTATAATTACTTTATTTGTTAAAATCCGCCTCAATTAAAAAAAAATAGTTGATTTTTTATTAATTTTATAATCTTCATCTTTATACCATGATAGTAGTACTTGAGAAAGGTTTTTTAAATTTAAATAATAACTTTAGTTCTGGTATTTAATCCCACTTAAATTTAGTTCAAACTCCCTTGCATTTCTTGTTTTATTTATTGTATGTTTTTAGAAAGTTCTTCTATCCAGACCGTAAGTACTAGCGTGGTATGTTAAAACAAACAGGCAGATAATACTTTATTAAAAAATACATTTTTTAAATTTTTTTTTGGATCTACCTTGACCTAACCCCAACGAAAATCATCTTAGTTAAAACAAACATTTCTTTATTTGGATTACTGTGGACAAAAGCTTACATAAAACCTGAATCTGGAATGAATTAATTGCGAATCTTAATATATTTGCCAAATTTAAATAGTCTTCACAAGAAGAACTTTCAACCATTGTAAACAGTCGAAATATATTTTATATAAAGTATTTGCTGAAATACTTGAAATCCTGATTTTGCTAGTATTTGATATGCTTTATAAAGTACCTAAAAAGAATTGAGTTATGTACTCTATTTAACTTATTAAAAAGTTTAGGATTTCTTTGGGTAATAAAATAAATAATGTTTCTAAATTATGATTGAATAGTGGTTGAGTTTAATTTTTTAAATACTGCTCCGATTTTACTAGCCCAATTACTAACATAGCTTTTCGTTTTTCACTTAATAATCTCATAATCACATTATTTCAGTTTAATCGTGCTTTATAGATCGATCGAGTGACTTCTATTTAATGTGAACAACAAACGCATGGATTGTGGATAGAGACCTGGGAGTCTCTCCAACCCAATCCCTAATTACGTCAGACTGTATTGGTACCATACGGTAGTTTGGGACCTAGCTGGCCAAGTAGGAGAGAGGCGTCCTTGACATCTGACACGGTTTTCGGCGAGATCTACGAGAGCCTTGAAGATGTCTTGGATGCCGACCGAGTGGGCAGGTGACTCACCAGTGCCACAGCCAGCTGGCCTCTGACCCGGGCCCTGGCATTTAGGCCGCTATTCCATCTTTTATGGTGGAGTAACAACAACTTGGAGACTTTCTTTTAATTTCAATCCCTGTTTGGATGTTCCCCATCATACTTGAATGCCTCCGTTCCAATATCTCCATTTGGTGCAAGGAGTTTTCTCCAGATCCATGATCTCTGTGCTACATATGCTACCTCCTCCCCTTATTTTGCCATTATTACTCCTTCATTCATTTATGTATTTTGAAAAATGAGTGAAAATCGTTTGAAATTTTCTTTTCGAAGTTTTTCAAATGTCAACTCATACATACCAAAAAAGATTGGCAAATCAATTACACATACTTCCAGTATTGTTTTGTGAGAGTGTTGTATGTCAAGTCTAGCAACCAAATATATTAGTTCTTCCCACTAAATTTTTCATGTCACGTTTAAACACAAAAAGGAAAAAGGAAAGGAGGAATAAACTTAATAGAAACAATTGCGACTTTCAAGGGCCGGAAATGACCACTCCCAATTGTCCTGCGTCTCCAGTAATGAGGGTCATTCGTCATAAAGAAGTTATCTGGACGTTTTGCTAGATTCATATGATGGCCGTTTGTCCTCAGTTGTGTGTGGATCACGCGAACCTCGCAGTTCGTCACCCTGAACGAGCGGTCACTCCTACCTGCTGTGTGTCCACCTGCGGCCTCTCGAGTGTGTCAGGGCCCCCGCCATCTCCCACAGATTGTGTGTACCTCCCATTTCCCAGGGCAATTACCCACATAACCTCAACCCGGGAGCGGTAACCTCCCGCATCTGACCACGCATTACCTGTCAATCAGATTAGCCTCCCTTAACGGCCTACAGTCATCTCTAAAGAGGTTAACTATTACATCCATTTGTGGAAGTGTCGGTTGGCTAAGACTGAGACTAGGTTGTTTTTTTACATATAACTTTTTGAAAATAAGCATTTAACACCCTTTCAGTCACTTAGGGTCATGAAGTCATAACCCCTCCTGTTATCCACAGGTTGTCACCTCATTCATGGCTCAGAACAAGCTTTTATTAAGTTATCAAATTTAAAGTGGGATTTGAACCCGCAGTGCCAGGATTGCGAGACCCCAGAGCTACCCTTTACTCTTTTAGTAGACTCATGTATAAGAAATAGAAAATTATTAGTTGAAATATAAATGAGGTTCTTCGCATTTAATTGTTTGCTGAAAAGGTCTGAGGCCCTCCTCAGAGCTGAAGCACCTAGGACAGAAGTACTTCAAAAACTGCTATGGGTTTATTTGTTTAACGTAAAATAAATCCATTTGTCCATATGCACATATTTCTTATTATAAAAGAAATTAGAAGCACTTAATTATTGTGCCGATAATTTTCAATTTATTTTATTAATTGAAAATAAACTGTTGTAATCGACCTGAAAAATCAAAATCACCCTTCTTCATAAATGGTTTTTAAGTCAAAGTTTTAAGAATCTAAAAATCGAATAAATAAATAAAAGGAAGCCTGTATATCGCTTCTCTTGTCAACAGCCCAACTCAATTGTTTTATAAATATTTTATTTTATTTGGTCGTGGTTTTTTATCCCACGTAAATTTTAAACAATTAATGAGAGGGAATAGAATAAAAATCTATCTGTCCCAGCCAGGAATTGAACCTGGATCTCCTGCTATACGGGCCGGTGCACTTACCAGTTATGCTACCAGGACGCACTAGATCAATTGTTTTAAATTTCTCCAACAGCAGTCCTTTAAGCTTATTGACATGTGGCAGTTGCTATTATGACAAAAGCACTGTAAATTTTTATTGACTTTGTTTTCTTTGTATCTCTAGCAATTATTCTGCAAAAAGATTGTTTCTGTTGGGGGAGAGCCATGTTTCTGTTATAATAACAGCCATGTTATTATATTATATGATTAAGGGAATTAAGATACTGAAAAAGAGTTCATGAATTAGAAAATTGTATAAAAAGTATTTTCGGCAGGCCACTATACTGACTATGAAGAAAGAAAATAAACTATTGTTTAAAATTAGTAGCATATTTTTATTAGCATATTAAGTGAATAAAAATTTTTACAAGTAGAAAATTAATACCCAAATAAGAGGTGGATAAAACTAATGAAGTTGAAAATAAAAACCCCTTTAAATGATGTTAGTGTCCCCCAGTGAGTATTAGTTTCTTGCCATTATCAATAATGACTGCCATATTTCGGAATGGCACAAGGTACTTCTTCCTTTGCCAATGATCATGACGGCAGGCTTTTGTCTCTTCTGCAATCAACCAACTTGATCGTCTTTTCAAGGCGAGATCAATAAAAACAACAACACTTTTACTTAGAATATAATTAGAAATAATCTTCAAGCTGTATAAACCAGATAATTTATAAAATTAATAATCAAGTTAATTACTAAGTAAAATAAATTATAAGGAAAATTTTAGATCATGATTTAATCATGAAATTTTAATTTAAAAAAATAATTTGTAAACAATAAAGTTTACTTCTTTTTTTTTTCTCTTTTCAGCCCTGAAGAAGCCATCACATGATGTGCGAAAGCTCGGCAAATAAGAACAATTTGACTCGGTCCAACCCGGAAGATGAAATGGTAAATAAACAATAAAGTTTTTATTATTGCCAACTTTTTGGCCTAAATTTGAGGCCTTCTTCGGGGCAATAGCTGTGATGGAGTTAGAGGATTTTCTCTTAGGATAACTAAATTTAATTAAATTAAAATAAGTATGTTCATTTTCTAATACACATATATGCAGTATTAATACATGCGTTCTTTCTTTAACAGTGGTCACACATAGTTCAAAAATATATTTTAAAAAATATTATTTTGTCCAAGAGGGCTTAAGTGATAATTTAAAATATTGAGTAAATTTTCCACAAGTCGCAGTTTATAGTAAGCCATATATGAGTTTATGCTGTTTCTGAGCTGCTGGGAAGATGTAAGTACGGTGAAAAGGAGGCTTCTGGCTCACACAAATGAAGAAAATGGCGGACACCGAGGTTTCCCACCAAAAATTCTTATCTCTAAACTTACCTCTTTGGATCAAGATAGCTGCGCTCAGGGCTTTACACCAAACCTCTATGTCTACCTCATCGCTGGTGACGTCATACAACAGAGGAGGAAATTTTAAACAGCTCCATAGATATTTTAGCGACTTTCCAACCTTATGAAAGTAGGAGCGACGTCCTTTCCTACCACTTAGGGGGGTCCAAAGAGATTTTAACGAATTTTCTTGTAACCATAACACAACCTTCCCAGGCGAATTTCCTTGTAACCACGACGAGTTCTATCCTACCTAAGAGGTGGCTAATCACCCATATTATAGAATTTGACCCCTACAATATTTTAGTTGAATTAATCTTAATCCCCCAAGGAAATAATCCCTCCAATACTCTGTTATTATGTGTTCTAGAGGTTACCACCCTATTCTAAACATCCATGACTCAAGTCAAGCTTTTATTCGTCATTTTAAGAATATTTATTATTAAGAGGAATATCTTATTACCTTTGTTTCCTAGAATTGGGCATATTGTGGAATGTAACACAGAGGGTGCGTCAATAGGTGAACTTCGTCAAGAAAGTCGTGTGGGTTGGTATTTGCATTTTGTTTTAGATAGACACCCTTTACTGAACGATTTTCTTCAAATTTCTGACTTATTTTATGTTTTAACTTTCGAACTCTAGGTTGGACATGCAACTTCATTGACTAATATACCCCTCAGTTTAGAAGCTGTGTGACTACTCGTTGCATTCCTCTTGCAGTAACTAGAAATTAGTTCAATAAATAAATTCAATAATATTATTTTGATAAGACGGACTTTGAATAAATGTTTCACAAGCTTTTATTGAGAAATAGCTTAAGTAGTATGTTATCGGTAATAAGTAGCAAAAAAAAAATAAACAAATTTTTAAACAAAATAACAATATAACTGGTAGAAATGGAGAGTTTTTTTTGGCCGTAGATATTATTATTAGATGTATTTATGTTAGGGTTCGGTCAAAGTATAGCCAAAAAAATAAAAATTTATAAAAATGTGCCTATAAAGACAGATAATTTAAAAAATACACATTTTTTTTTTAAATTTGTATTTTTTGGACTATCTTGTCCGAGCCCCAACAAAATAACATCTAATTATAACTGGTAGAGAATTTGTTGGAGTGACATGCTTTTGACAGAACCCCAACAAATTCTCTACTAATAATCACTATGATCAAAACTCTCCATTTTTAACAAAATATGTTAATTACTAAGAAATTTTAACAACAGATGTGGGGTCAAAGGTCAAAAGATAAGCAAATAACATGGTAGGGATTGGCCCCCTCAAAGATAATATTGCAGGTGATTCGCCAGATTAGGTTGCGTCATGGTTACAAGGAAATATGCCTAGGAAGGTTATGTTATGGTTATTATTCCTTTCTCTCTTGTAAGACGGCACCAGCGATAAGGTAGGAAATTCGCTCATATGACGTCACAAGCGATGAAGTAGACATATAAGTTTGGTGCTATATTGATCCAAAGAGGTAGACTTAGGGGCAAGAATTTTTAGCGGGAAACCATGGTGTCCGCCATTTTCTTCATTTCTGTGTGCCAAAAGCCTTCTTTTCACCCTACTGATCCTGCACATTTGAAATCGTGAGTTTTCATACAATTCGCTAAAAATAGCCACAATTATGATGATTTCAGAAGGCAGGCAACATTAAACAAGATAATTGTGTCAGATGTCTATGTGCCTAGCTTGAAAGATGTGCCTCACCAAGCTCGTTCTGCCCATAAAAAGTTGAGTTAATAACCCTCATAATTACAGTAATGCGCGCAACCGCTGTCGGAATATCTCCGAACTTGAGAGGATTGATGCTCTGATCGGCATTGAACGAGGAAAATCGTGCAAAGGAATCGTCCTTTTGGTTCTTAGCTCACTTCTTCTTCAGTAAAGGAGTATGAAAAGAAAAATGGTTAAAAAAAGAAATGTATATTGGCTGGCTAAGGGCGAACTACTTTGGCCAATCTAACTAGTGAACAATAAAATGTCTAAGGAAAGTGGTATTCTTCTTTGATCGGGACAATAGAAAATTGGAGCAAGGGAATTATCCATTTTTCGAACTTCGAAAAAAACCTCTTAAAAAAATATCGGTCACACAGAAAGTAATCATAAGAATAGTTGCCTGAACTTTATTAATTACTGAGTTTTTAATAATGAACTCTTTAAATCATGTGAACCCCCACTTATATTGGTCCGATTTTGTTCAATAATAAATGATTTTGCGTGTCATCCTTACGCGGGGATAAAAGGCAATAGTTAAAAAAAAAAAACAATAATGAATATAGCCTTTTTTTCTTCTTTTTTTTTCAGTCTTTAGACTGAATATTAAAATGTAGGTTTTATAAATATTATTTTTACTGTGGCATTTTATCCCACATAAATTTTAAACACTAGCGCTTTATCTGGCTAGTCTCGGTGGCGTAAATAGTTACCGTGCTTGCCCGGATAGCAGAAGATCCAGGTTCGAGCCCTGTCTGAGACACTTATTCTATTCCCTTACATTTATTTGATTAAAATGTAGGGCTTAAGTAAACTTTAATGTCCTGGTAATTCAATTTTCCTGTGTGACTTCTAATATATTTCTTTTATTAAATTAATTGGTGCTGACTTATGTTGCTGAAAACTAAATATTAGTTTTCTCTTTGCAGTGAATAAACTTTTTTTATCACTTATTACTTCAGAAAGAACTCTACACCCATAAGTCCGATTCTGTTCAATAACAAACCCTTCACTTTAAAAAAAAATAAAATAAAATAAATCAAATTTTATTAGGAAAAATGTCTAAATATCTACTATTTCTCTCTCTTCCCTCCTCGATGTAGTGGGCGTAATATTAAATTTAGAGTAATGCAATACAACAATGATGTGTTTAATGGTAAAAGCTTTATAAATCAGACAGCAACATTGAACAATTCTGTGAGGGGGTTCGCATATGCTGTAGATTTTAATTTTACGGCCTAAAAGCTGAAATTGTTTTTGTATTGGGAATTTAACTCAACTTCCCGGCTGAGATTTGTTAAGGTTAACTACCTTAGACTTGAGATATCTGTATGATTCAAATTAATAATGAAATGTGGGATCACTTAACTACAATTATCATCATAATTTAAAAATCTTAAGACTTACGATATGAAATTTATTAATTAATTATTAAACATTATTTGTGTGAGATTTTTTTTTTTACTTGCTCTTCCTCATCGCTAGAAAGGTCAATTTGTTTTCTTAAAAAATGTCGGATGTCGAAATTTGGTTTGGAAAGTCTAAAGACCCCTATCTCCTTCTTCAGTCGGGGATTCCCGTCCATCTTCTGATGCAACTTAAGTTTGTCTAGTCCAGAACACACTTCCTGTTTAGAAAATGGTAATTGTTTTCCTGATCATAATATTTGAGAGATAAAACATTTATATATATATA
>KZ807054.1:696487-722215 GCA_000696205.2 Oncopeltus fasciatus
ATATTTGTATGTATTTTTTTCATAAATTAGTTATTAAAGAGGATGTGGGATTTGGGTGTCAGTCACAGCTGTGACAGAAGGTGATGAAAACCCACATTCCACATCCTCTTTGTTAACTATGGTCATTTTGATTACAATAGTTATTAAAGATAACAAATTTTAATAAATTTTACCATTTATTTTCAAAAGAATATTTAATTTAATTTTTGATTTATTACTATAAATAAATTATAATAAACATATAAGAGATCCAATTTCTTTTATATATGAAACTTAATGTTTTTACAAATTTTTAGTGCAAGGAAACAGAATAAAAAATCTAACTGTCCCAGCCAGTACTCGAACCTGGATCTCCTGCTATCCGGGCCGGTGCATTGCCCATGTAAAAATTTACATGGGATTAAATACCACAAAAAAATAATATTTATAAACTTATTGTTTTTTGTTTTTTTTTGCTCTGTCAATGCCCACATCAGTTTAAGTGACCATCAAAGAAGCCAATCTACTTATTTCCCTTAATCTACCCCCAAAATTTTATCTGCACTTCTGGATTTTCAAAAAATGAAAATCCATATTTTTTGTAAAAAGTATAAGAGCAGAGTAACAGGTTAGAGTAAAAAATCAATTTTTCTATTTATGAGTTCATTAATGGCTGAAACACACATTAAGGGAGATATTTAAGAACATAAATCAGATGCAAGGGAGATTTAAGGAAAGACTAATGGAATAATTATCAGTATCTTTGATATTTTTTTTATAACCTTTATTTACATATTACATTCTGTTAAAAATAAATAAAAACATTTTGTAATTTAATTACAATGAATAGTTAAAAAATATAAATGACATTAATGAAAGTCACATGAGGAGAGATGGTGACCAGTGATACCACCCTCAAATTTTATATTAATAATACTGAAAAGAAAATATATTAATACCATTTCTATCCTACACATTTTAACAAAAGAGCATTTAACCTAGAGCCATCTGTAATATTCAAAATCAGCTTAATATTGGCTGTAATTGAGTGACTTCTTTTTCCCACTTTTTGGGCATTTCTCCTTTTGACACTTTACTTTATACCCGAAATATGATCTATTTATTATCTTTATGTCCTTCGATCCTACTTATTCTATACTATCTTGCTTTTATTCAAATACAAAATAGGATTAGGATTAGGATCAGGTTATAGGGCGATCAACATCATGGTTATTAAACCCTGACTGTTGGGGTTTATCTAGGGTTAAATCTGTTATCCATTCTTTTAAACGTTTTCCGTTTTTTAGAGCATTAGTACTTGGTGTGCAATAAGTTATATTCAAACAGACAGACATACACAAATATAGATACAAAACCATTTTAAAAGCAGAAATATAAATTATATAACTTAAAAAGTAAATTAACAATTAAAATTGAAACAATAGATATACAATTTTAATATAGCAACAATATAATACAATTAGATTTATATAGTGAATACTACAATAAAACAAAAACAATAAAATAGTATAGAATAAGTAAGAATGTAAAAATCTTCAAATGTACTCAACTCAAACTTTGACGGTTCAAAGCTTTGTGCCAATTTTGGTATACCACCAAAGAGTATATTTCTTTATAGATGAATCCTTGATTCGGATTCATAAAAAAACAGGCAGAATATTATTCCAATGAATAATGGAATGAATATTATCCATATAATGTTATGGATTTAATAAATTGTGAAGGTTAGCTCTTTGAATTTAGAAGTTATTTCTGTATTTACTATTCATAGTTATATTTGTTGGGCATGGTTGGAAGTTGATCTTGATTCTTGTTCAGTTTTACAGTAACTTTAACTGTATATTAGGGATATGATCTCTGGAGATACTTCACTACTAGTGTTTCTGACTGGAATTTTTTTTTTCCAATAAATTCATTCATAAAATTTGTGTCTTTCATAATCTGAGTGGCCATTTTATCATACAGTATTTTAGTTGTTGTAAACTTTTAACAAATATAAGGGGAGAACATAGGTATTTTGGTTCAAAATTTCAATTTTCTCTTCTTTGTCATTCAAAGCAAGGAATATAGTTTAATCAAACTTAATTGACCGAGTTGTTAAATTTTATTACTCCCTGATTATTTTCTCAAGAATTCCTTCTAAGATTTAGTGTGTTAGTAACATATAATATATAAATTACCTTTTTTTGCCTGTCAAAAAGTTACTGATTCATTTTGAGAACATTAGTTCATCCATTGTTGATGTCACTTTTGTATAGTTAACCACGTAGAGAACAAGTAATTTCATTATCATAATTTCATAGAGAAAATTAGCTTCATTTGAAATCATTATCAAAAAGCCTTGAGACTTAAATTTTTTTTTTGTAATATGAAAACATCTATGTCAGCAAATACGATGCAACTAAAATTAATTTTGTTTCAGGTCACATTAAGTATGTTGTTAGTCAAAATATTGATGGGCTCCATTTGAGATCTGGGATTAATAGAGAATTTATTTCAGAACTGCATGGCAATATGTTTATTGATCAATGCTCTAGCTGTAAGAGGTAATTATTGAATATTAAGTGCTAATTTTTTGCCTAAGAGGATGACTATATTTTATGTTAACCTAACTGTTACAGTTCAGCTAGTTACATGCTTAGACAACTTTTAGACTAGTACTTATTTAACAAATTTTGAGT
The DNA here is from genome assembly GCA_000696205.2 of Oncopeltus fasciatus. Lineage (NCBI taxonomy): Eukaryota > Metazoa > Arthropoda > Insecta > Hemiptera > Lygaeidae > Oncopeltus > Oncopeltus fasciatus. The sequence goes on from KZ807054.1 coordinate 699,169, forward strand.
CCAGTTAACAAAGAATTTTTTGGGGACACACATCATGCAGAACTCTTCTGGAATGAAGGATTTTTTCTTTAAAAGTTTATTTCTTATCCATTCAGGCTATCTGAACTTTTTCTATCTAGTCAATAAAGTTTTATCTCACAATAACCTATAATTTTTTTTTTTTTATAATGCAATATTTTATGCATTGTGTTTAATTTTAGTTCACACCTAAATCTTTCGTGTGAAGATTCTTTAATTATAAATGAAATAATTATAAGTTCAAATGCAGAGTTTTTTATATAAAATAATTATATTTCAAGATCATTTTCTGCTAAAATGGTTTGTTTTAATTAAATGAAAAGTAATTTAAAGCTGAAGAACAATGACTTTTTTTTTAATAGTAAAATGAAAGCCAGTGTATAAATTATAAATTTTATTTACATTTCAGACAGTTCATAAGAAAAAATGCTTCAACTTCTATGGGTCAAAAATGCATAGGCATTAGTTGTCCTGGTGTTAAAAGCAATGGAAGACCTTGCAGAGGTGTATTACATGATTTCATTCTTGATTGGGAAGATTCTCTACCTGATAAAGATCTTGATTTAGCTCACTACCATTCAAAGTATGTATGAAGGTTTTCTTCCCGATATATATGCATAATAAATCATTTATATCTAATTTATATTTATGTAAAAATAGTACTAAGAGTAATTTATTTTCTCCAGTAATAACCATAATNGGGCTTATACTTTATTTGGTATATGTGTGTATGTGTATGAATGTACCAAAAACATACAAAGGTAATCTATTGAAGAATGTATGTATTGTTTTCAATTTCTTTAATTTCTCCAATTCAAATACCATGAATAGTATATTGTTTTTATTTGTTAAGCTAATGGTATTAATTATGATTCTTATTCCTTTAAGTGTATTTATATTTGTGGCAAGAAGATACAGGCCCTCATCAAAACAGATTAATTATTTGTTGAGTTAATGCTACCTGACTATAAGTGGAATTGGCTGCCACCCAGATGGTAGTGCTTACCATTTTTTTAAACGTAGCTGGATTACTTAGGTCCTTTTTTATTCAACAGTTTTATTTTCCCTAAGTAAATCAAAGATTTTAAAATAACTAACTGTAATAATCTGCCATCTTAATAGGCCTGATATAGCTCATCAAAAAGAGGGGCATATTTTTTAAATAAAAAGTATAGTATTGAAGATATGTTCAGATTAAAGGAATTAGAACTTTTTTTGGCAATACTCAATACTCAGGACCCATGTTATTGATATATTTGTTGACCATATGATGATATTTAACTTTTTCTTGCAGCTCTGTCATCGAGTATTTTGAAATTTATACTTTTGAAAAATCAGGAATTTATTTTTTAATACCAACATTTTAAACCACATTAAGAATGATATTCAGGAATAAAAACAAAGTCAAACTCAAATGCAATATAATCAACCATAAATAATAAATATAACTAATGTAATACTAACCTAATATACTATATACTTTAAACACTATAATTTAAATATCTTACCTCAGTATTTTGCTATAAAATATTATCATATTAAGCATGAGAAATTAATCAGGGTTTTGGCTAGAATGAGAAAAGTAAAATACTCCTAAATTATTAGGTAATTATTTTATTTTATTATTGCCAACGTTTTGAATTAACTTGAAAGTCATTATCAGAACAATAATGACTTAGGGAGAGGTCTTCAAGGGAGGTTTCTGGTCATATTTCAGAATGTAAAACTAAACTATCATAAATTATGAAGATAATATTGGTAAAGTAATCCCACTTATTTCATTATTAATTTGAATCTTACAGGGAGCCAGAAAATAAATCTCACTGCCTCTGGAATTGAACATTCCTGGCTGAGGTAGTGAGATTTTTTTCTGGTTCTCTGTATGATTCAAATTAATAAACTGTCTGAATTCTGCAGTCTGCGATGTGTCCAGAAACCTCCCCTGGAGACCTCACCATATTTCATTATTGTTATTGTCCTGATAACTTAAATGTTAAATCAAAATATTGGCAATAATGAAATATTGTAATTACCCAATAACTTTGGAGTATTTTATTTTTCTCATCCTGGCCAAAACCCTGATTAATTTCTTATGCATAATACTCGACAGTCAACCAATCTCAAGCCTTATCATATTAAAAACAATTTTATTGAAAATATTTCTGTGTTAAATAAATATACTATTAGTAGAATTATTAACTGATTGATATTCAATTCAATATAATTCATTAGTAGAATACAAAAATTCTTTACCCTAACTCAGTATTAAAGCGGTTTATAAAAAAAAAAAAAAGAACTTTTTTCTACTAAATTTATGCATTATTCTATCCCTGATATAAAATATCACCATATTAAATTTAAAAAATTTGTAACATGTCTTCACCCATCCTACATTTGAGAAGCTAAAAAAAAAATTTGGTTCCTTTAAAATTTTTATACATGAATATTTTTTGTCTGTATACCCTCTAGCATCTTCAATGTTTAATATAACAAAACCATATTCATTACTTAACCTTATTTTTCCTAACTGTTGAATGAGTTCATTAATTGTTAAAATCGAAAGGAGAAGGGGTTTAGAATTCAAAATCTTAATACCTTTTTTTTTCCCCCTAAGTGTTAGCTTCCCTTTCAACCTCGGGGTTATGGAGAGAGGGACTATCTAAGCTATCTATAGGTTGCCACCCCATTCTAGACTCCCATCCCAGCTTTTATTTATAAATAAAAGATTGCCCTGAACAGGATTTGAACCCACAACGTCAGGATCGCAAGATCCGAACGGATCTCCTGAGCTACCCTGGCACCCATTTAATATCTTTGTTATTATCAGTGTTACAAAAAAAATGTACAGAACCAAATAGGTGCAAAATTGAATGTTTAATATTCCTCAAAATAAAATAAAAATTCATTAAAGAATATAATTTTGTGTGTTGTGCAGGCCTTCTTATTTTTATAATATAGAAACCGCATTCAGTATTCATGCTTTTCATTGCAAACTCTTGAATTTATTCATTTTCAGTTGAAATCAAATTATGGGAAACAAGGTTTGAGAGGGAGACTAAAATTTATAATCATAATATCTTTCATGTTTTTGAGCTACAAAAAAGTTTAAGAAACTCAATAAGTGTAAATTGTAATTATGAATCATTCATATTTCATAAGATTTTTCTGAGAAATGCTTGATAACGAAGACCAGTCTAGACCTAACTTTGGTGGCCATATTTTTTACACTCATTGTTCTCTGTGGCTTCTGATTTAAACAATTTTATTTACTCTTTTTATATGCAACTTTAATAAAATATAGAGGAACATGCTTAGATTGCCCAGCTTTTTTTTTGGGGGGGGGGGGCTTGCTTATATTGAGGCAAAACTAGCCTTTTTTTTTGCCCCTTACTTTTTATAATTATAAATTTCATAAGTTATTTTAGTAAGTTAAACATTATTTTACCTTTAATTACAGTTTTGCAGATTTAAGTATTTGCCTGGGGACCACATTGCAGATAAACCCGAGTGGTAATTTGCCTTTATATACAAAAAAAAATTCTGATGGAAGGCTAGTCATTTGTAATCTCCAGCCTACAAAATATGTATGTTTCTTTTTTTTTTTTTTTTTTTTTTCATTTATTTTGTATTTCTTTCTTTTTGGGGATGCTTTCATTGTTTTGTTGTTGTTGTTTTTTAGGATAAGAAAGCTGATTTGCTCATACATTGGTATGTTGATGAAATATTTTCTCTGCTCTTAGAACATTTAGATTTAAAAATCGATGAATATAACCCAGATTTTGATCCAGTAAAAAGTAAAGGTCTCTTAGAATGGAGTATACCAGACCGCTGTGTATTAGAAATGAAGAAAAGATATGAGGAATGTTTAAAAAATAGAAAGGCTTTTGAACAAAAATGTAAGAAAAGAAAAATAGAAGAAAAAGAAGAAGTCAAGTGCAAAAAAGAAGAGACTAGTAATAATTCAATTAACGTTAAATGTGAAGTTCCTCCTGTATAATAATTTGTTTTAATAAAAAAAGAAATTTTAAAAATGAATAACAGTTAACTTGAAATTTATTGTAGTTAGATCATTTCTTACTATTGATTGAATAAAATAATCCCCAAGTATAAATTAATTTTTTATGCTAGAGGGTTAATTTGCATTGTTTCTACTATTTTTTTAAAACTAAAGTTGTCATTTTAACTTAGGTAAAAAAATAGTTGTTTATAAATTCTTTACAACTGTAAAAAAAACAAAACATGAAGTTGTGTTTTTAAACAATTAATGCGAGGGAATCGAATAAAAAATCTATCTTTCCCAGCCAGGACTCGAACCTGGATCTTCTGCTTTCCAGGCACGATTGCTAGATAGATTTTTTATTCTATTCCCTCGCATTAATTGTTTGAAATTTACGTGGGATAATATACCACAACTAAATTAATATTTATAAATGAAAATAAAAAGTAAAAAACGTAGAGTCAATAAATAGCTAAACAATGTCAGCTCCTTCGAGCATAAGACGATGATTTGTCTTTCTCATAGGTTAGATTCTCGCTAGTGTGTTGGGAATTTAATAAGTTATGTAGCTCATCCCGGGGGTGTAATGGAAGCATACCGTCCCGGAAAGCAGGAGACCCAGGTTCGAGTCCTGGCTGGGACAGATTGGTTTTTTATTCTATTCCCTCGCATTAATTGTTTAAAATTTACGTGGGATAATGTACCACTACTAAATTAATATTTATACATAAAGTTGTGTATTTTACATGATTAAAATGTTGGCTTACTGCCCTTTAATTGAGCAAAAGTTACATGGAATTGTTTGTTTGCTTGAATGTACAAAACACAAAGTGAGTAACTTGCATTTTTAAACTTCATTGTGGGTTAGGAATTATAAAATAATGATAATCATTATTTTATAATTACTAAACTTACTACTAACTTAAGGAACTGAATATTTAGTTAATGAAATTTATCAAATGATAAATAATTTTATAATTATTTTGAATAAATGTTGAGAACACTGATTAAAATGATTTTATAATCTATGACTCACCAATTTGATTTCCAAAATATTTCCGTCAAATTATTTTCTGAGTATAATTTTGTCTAGGATTAGTTCAACTTTTGCTGTAATTTCTTCTGTCATTTTGTCCACATTGTCCATTCTTCCTTTTAATCTACAATAAGAACACAACTTATTTTTATTAATTTTCAATGTAATTAGTAATGTAGATTTATTTTTTCATCAAATTTCTGAGCCAAAATAGTTTAGAAAAAAATTTAAGGCTGAGACATTTAAATAATTATAAAGTATTTAAAATGCTATTCATGTTTAATGCCACAAGAAAGTGTATTCAAAAAGCTTTGTCTCAATAGTTAAATGGCCATTATAGACTGATATATTAATAGGCATTCATACCTTGGTTAGTAATCCTGAAGCTATCATAAAATTAAAGTTTAATATTGAAGACAATTTTGTAATTAAGCAGTAAAGCAACTGCATATTATAACATAACATATGACATGGATGGGTTGGAGTGTGATAGGTTGAAGAAATTGCCATTTATTTATGTTGCAGATCTGACAGGCCAATGAAATTTTTTTTTTTTAGTGTTAGCCTCCCTAACACTACAGGTTGCTACCCCATTCTAAACCACCCATGGCTCAGGACAAGCTTATATATATTGATAAAAGCTTGTCCTGGGCAGGACTCAAACCCACAGTGCCTGGATTGTGAGACTGCCCGGTATTATGAGAAGAGACTGAACAGGGCCTTATCAAGTAACAGACTGTAGACTACTCTAATTGGACTGTAATTCACTGTATGTCCCTAGTATGGATGGATTTTACAATAGTATTACCTTTGTTGGAAGAACTTCCTCAATTTAAGAAAAGATTTTAGCATTCATGATAGTACCATGACATTAATTTTGAAAAATTTCAAGAAAACTTCACCAATCCTATGTTGAAGACACAAAAAAATAAGACCAGTTCAAAATTAGATGTATATTTGTTCTTAAGTGCTCTAGCGTCCACAATTTTTAAACAAATTAAGTATTTAAGCTTCTTTTTACAAACTTTTTGATGGCTAAAATAGGCAAGGGAAAAGGGTTTCAGAGGAAGACCAAAATTTAATATTAATATTTTTACTTAATACTTAAGATTTTTATCTTGTAATGTTTTTATTACTCGATTTGTCAATATATACACAAAAAAAAACTGCAAAAAAAAAAAAAAAAATTAGAGAACAAAACAAGTGTAAACTATTGTTTTTGATTAATTCTCTGAAATCACTTGAATATAGGCTTGTTTTCAACTTTTAAGGTCCTTATTGATTAACCCGACTTTTAAGTTTAAAGTAGATATCAGATACAAAAAGTGAATAATTCAAGTTTGACAAATTATTTAGGCAGATTTTTCTAGAAATAACTTTTACTAAATTTTAACAGTTGGAAAACATTATCATTAAATTTTAAAAAAATTTTTCACTAATTAGAGATCTAAATAAGATATCAATAACAGATTACACAGTGTTTCATTTTTTTAGGCCCTTATTAGAAATATCATAAAATTAGTTGTCGAAAGGGAACTCCATTCTTGGAAGACTTTTGTCTGGTCTTGATATACATGTTACTTAAGAAATGGGTGTCTATTAAACTCAACCAATCCTACAATTTTGCTTAATCACATAATTTTTGAGATGTTTTAAACATAGACATTTTCTCTGTAGCACAATATTTAATTTTATTAATCATATTTAATTTTAACAGTACATCTTTAGCTTGCTGTGAAATGTGTTACTGTAATTAATGTGACTTGACTTTTATTTAAGAAATATGACACCACAAAAACTTCTGAGAGCAACTGTTTTCTGATTAATTGAAAAAATATTTACTTACTCTTCCACTTGCTTACTAATTTTTTCGTGCTCGATAGCTTCTATATCTGAAAAATAATTGTCCTTTAATCAATTTTTTTTTAATTATCACTGGGATAAATCAATTTTAGAAGTTGTGATCCAATATTTTGAAATTTTATTTTAAAAATATTTAATTTCTAAATTGAATTGTCAAAGTAAATTTACTACAAATACAAGACTCTTGTAATTGACACTTGAGAATTCCCACTTGGTGTACCATTGGGGTACAAATGTATTTGATAGCTCACATTACTAAAGCAAGGGCTGAAATTGTACTTGTGTAATTGAACACATTAAACTATTAGTGGTGTGAACTCTCTGCTAGGTCAAGTCAGAGATGTCCGTGACCTTCCAGGACTCAGCTAAAATAAAGAGGCCAAAATTCATCTTCCAATAATTAAGTCATGCCTAGCCTCAGGGAGGTAGTAAACAGTAGTAATTATCTTGTGCACCTGCTGATGGTTGGTATCAGCCAGAGTCCTCTTCTCCGTTAAGTAGTAGATGCACCTCACTATGGCCAGCCCCCTAGAGTGAGGAAGGTACAAACAAGGATTGTTCAGGTGGCTCCTTGTCTTACAGGTGGGAAATACATTTCCTGCCAGCTTGTAAGGCCTGGCTACACAAGGTGCTCAGGAGGCAGCCCCTCCACCTGACTTGGGGACAGAGGGCTGATGACATACTCCCCTTAAACTTATTCATCATGAAACCTTAGAGTAAAGTGCTGGATGGATTTTTGGTAAAAGGAACCGCCAAAAGGACTTAATCATTGGAGAATGGAACATTTTATCATAATATCGACATGGAGGACTACAATGTCTCCTGAAATTAGTTGATTTATAGACTTGACATCACTGCACTACAGAAGATACGATAGATCAGCATCGGAATCTGTCATAAGCGCTCACACAGTGTACTACATCTGTCATGATAAAAAGCATTCTCTGGGTACTGGATTTATAGTGAGAGGTCGAATGAGGGAAAAGTTGACTGATTTCTTCCCTAAAAGCCCAAGGATGTGCTGTTTGAGGAGCAAGGGCAAGTTTTTTAACTAGTTTCTTATGTTGTTATGCACCAGTAGAACGTGCTGATGATATCTAATGAAAGGGAGATATCTATTGGCCCATTAACAGAAAGTACAGCCTGCTCAATAGAATCCAATGACAACAGAGGAGACTAATGGGCTTTGCAGCTTGAAGGAGCTTGTCTGTTGGGTCTACTTTGTTTCTAAGAAAAGACATCCACAGAAGACCTGGATAGCCCCAGATGGGCATACATTCAACCAAATTGATAATCTTATCATGACTTAGCACAGATATGACAGTTGCAGTACAAATAGAGGTGCCAACATGGATTCTGACCACTTTTTGGTCATATCCAGGTTTAGAGATAGAATTTTCAATAGCGGACAGGAAAGAAAAAGTAGGCTCCCCAAAATATGAATTAATAAAATCAAGGATCCAGAGGTATGTCAGACGTTTCAGGAAGAGGTAAAGACCATTGGATGTTTCTCCTAAAATGTTGGGTGGGTCTAAAAACTTTAAAAACCTGTGTGAGCTAAGTGGCAGAGAATATACTTGGAAGGAGACAGAGAGAGATGAGAGGGAATTGGTTTAACTTGGCCTGTTCTTAAGTCACAAATGCAAAAAATAAAGTGTATGAGATAATGGCCCAAAGGAGATACATGAAGCAAATCACTGAGGAGTATCGACATTACCAAAAAGAAGATAAAACTATTCATAAGAGAATAAGGGAAAGAAAGAAACTGGAGGACATGGAACAGCTTAAAAAAGTAAATAACTCAAGATTATTCTGCAGTTGCGTCAACCAAGAAGGAGCAGTCTTTCAGCCCAGAAGTATTGGCTTCAGGAATGAAGAAGGTATGCTGCTCTCTAAGAAATAGGATGTGCTAGAGATGTGGGCCTCCTCATTGAAGGTTATGAGAGAGAGAGAGGAATGGAGTGGGCACGAGGAAGAGAAAGACTTAGAGGCCCCACCAGATCCGGAGGAGGTCCAGGAAGTAATAGTCAGAATCAGGAATAACAAGAGCCCAGTGGAGAATAGTTACATATGGTTCTTAAAATCTTATTCTGCAGATCTGGATTGATGAGAAGATGCCCAGGAAACAGAGTAATGGCAGTACATGCCCGATCTTCAAAAAAGAGTTTAAATGTAGGGAAGGATTGCCATATTAAATACTACAAAGGAATCTGATGGTCAAACAATGCACCCAGAATTGAATCCTACTAGATAGGTATGGGGATAGCTTGGACACATTGGAATTAAATTCATTTGGACAAATATAAGTAATGAAAAAAAGCAGGAGATTTTATCTTATTGCAAGGGATTTTAGGCTATTTCCAGGAAGGGCATAGTGTTGTACATTTTTGTAAAAGTAAATAATTGACTTATGAATATTTAAATGTTCTAATGAAATATTTTCTTACAGAGTTGCCCTTTTATATCAATATCTTCATAAATGTCTTTCATTTTTTTGTCCGAAATTTGAATTCCTTCTTCTATGTTATGCTTTTTTAGAAATAATTCTATTTCTTTTCCCCGAAAACCAGACCTAAATGAAAAATATGAAACTTTATTATAAATTATTAACTTATTTATTAATTTTAAATAATTAAATTAGATATATTGAAAAATTATAAGCCTCCTAATCATTAAATTAGTTGTTTTACTACTACTTGGCTGTCTATAAAGTCAGTGGAAACAGTGCATAACTTTAGTATATGTATCGAATTTATACATTGGTATGTTGAGTATAAAAGAGTCCTTTATATTCTAACCCTTGTAAACACAACAATGATGTGGAAGATTAAGAATTTTAACTTCTCTGATACAGTTTACTTACGATTGTGATACGAGTATTCTACTTTACTTTCTTGTATTTTCAAATAGAGAAAGTAAAGTAAAAAGGACAGAAAATATCTATATGCATAAAATATTCAAAAGTGTAAATTTTATAGTACAGAATATAACTTAATCCACCAGTTACAGAAATTATGGGATCACCATGGAAGCTGTTAAAAATAATTGCTGAATCTTCAATTATCTTTAAGGAATCCTCTTTAATCAGTGAAATCCAAATAACAAAAATGAATATTTATCTGCTACAGCCCTCAAGCTTTGTAGAGTTTTAATAAGTGGGATTAAAAATATTTTTTCAGAATAGCTGCCGTAATATTTAGGTTAATGGAATAAAACTGCACACTTCAGGTAAAATAAAAATTAATATTTAGGAGTTAGAAATCATTATAAAAGTGCAGTTTTACCTCTAACTTGAAATATTCATAATAACATTTAAAATTTTAACTGACTATAACTTAAAATCAATGAATTATAATTAATGATTGAATTTAAATATTAAACTCAGCTCATGTTAATAATAAACCAACATTTTAAAAGAAAGTAGAAATAAGGTTTAAAATTGCTTCTGCTCGCAATGAAAGGTTTGACACCAGCCAATTTAGAATGGAGTTATCAAAAGAAAACTTGAGCAATTTAGTGCCCTGTAAACAAATGAAGTGAATGGAAGCATTCGCTCGGCCTGGAAGAGGATCAACTACCCTAGGAGTTTCAGCTGAAAAAATGCTGGGGAAAAAAAGTTAGAGAATGGAAACCCTGGCTGACTGCTGAGAAGAGTGTCATTAAGGAAGTATATAATGATCCCCTGGATATCATTGCATATCACATTACTTTAGTTACTTCAAATTTTATGTAATAGAAATAAAAATCATATAATTTTTGTTTTTCTCATGATTTTTTATGACATTTTATTTCAACAGCCCAGAAGATGGCTTACAATATAAGCCGCAATGTCAGCAGATAATAAAGAATACATATCTTAAAATAATATTCCTTTGGATTAACCTTGACGAAACCCCAACTAATTTTCTACTAATAATCTCCACTGTCAAAAACTCTCCATTTAAAATTATATCATTATTTGAACAAGTCCACACTCTCACAGACACACACACACAGATAGATATATATATTTTTTGTAATTGGGGCACCATGGTAGCTCATGTGATCCGTTTAGGTCCCTCAATCCTGGCACTGCGAGTTCAAATTCTGTTTTGGTAAATAAAAGCTTAACCTGAGCCATGGATGTTTAGAATGGGGTGGCATACTGTAATAGCCCCTCCCTCCATGATTCTAAGACATTTATTTATTTTTAAAATGTAACTATTACTTTACCTTCTTAATATTTCAATTATTATTTTTAAATCTTTGCTATTTTCATCTTTCTCAATCTTCTCTTTAACTTTTTTTGCAGCTTTTTTAAGTTTTAAAATAAGCAATATTTTTTTAAGAAGCTGTAAAAGCATATCTTTCAATAATATTCTTTCTCGATCCTCAAGGACTTGTAATCTGAAATGTTCCAATCGCAAAATTAAATGTCACACTATTTATAGAATAATAAGTTATTCATTTTGGAAAAAAGATTGGTTAGTTACCTCATTGCTGCGAATCCATTCACAATTATAGCTATTAAAAGACTCTAGAGAAATTGTAATAGATAATTAATTCACTGAAAAATAAGACAAGAACAAAAAAAACTGCTGATAATACTGACCAAATACTTACTAAAAAGACAAGGATATAGAGAAATACAAATAACACAAGAAAAAGTGTTCCAAATATAGGCCTAATTCTGAGTATTTTTTCATAATCCAACGCTCCCACAATCAGGAGAATTAATGATCTCATTGAATAACCTAAACAACCAAATTCCTCCATCTGAAAATATTTTAAATTTATATCAATTACTATTCAATATCAATATCACTTTTTTTAAAGAGGTCATTTCATTTTTTCAAATTTATCATCTATAATTAGAAGTTTATTAAGGGACTAAACTAGTGAAAAAGGCTTAAATAAACTTTTTGTTTGACTTCATAAAATTCTGTGTTCAGAACCAGCTTGTTTGACTTTAGTGGGCTAATTCCCCTCCCCATATTCTGCTTAAAAACATAACACAATAAATGGCTTAAATTTTAATGAAAACCCGTTGTGCACACTAACCTTCGCATTCTAACTCTTCTCCTGTTCCGAAAAAGGAATCCCGCGTAAAGAGTGTAACGATTTACACATTCAGTTCCTGCCGTTTAGAAATTTTCTTGACTTAAAGATCATTATCAATTTGAGAAAAACTCTTTCCTCTGTCATATTAAAACGTTCTGAAATTGAGACTGATAAGAGCAAAATGGCAATAGATCAAGTAAGAGATTTTGTTTGTTTGTAAAAAATATAAAGTCCAGAGAACTGAGCGCCAATGGCCAAAGATCATCTCCTGTTGTAAGAGGTATCTTGTCCATTGCCATGGATGGCCAGGTAACACTTTCTGGCACTTTCAGTGGAAGGCGGGAGCCAAAAAAAAAAAAAAAAAAAATTACTATGTGAATAAACAAAGCCTTCGTGTTTTTAAAATGGATTATAATTCTTCTTAGGTTTATTGGTGTTTGGGTTAAGAGTTGAAAAAATCGAAACAAGTGTTTAGTCTAAACTTATTTTTATTTATTGTAAAAAAATATGAAATTTAAGTGTGTTTTTCAGATTGAAATAAATTGTTAAATGCAAATTCTTACCTGCGATCCAAACAGAAGAAGGCCAATTAACGAAAAGGAAAGTAATAAAATAAATAGAACAATTATAACTCCAAAAAGTTCAAATAAAATCTGAAACAAAATAAAATGGATTGATACATTTTGTTTTACTAGTTTCATATAATTCATGTATGGTATTAATATTGTTATCATTTTTCCCAAGAAATTCACTGAATAAAAATTGTAGAAAACATTACATGTAAAGAAGAAATTCATGAATTATTAATTTGATATTCATATAAATACACCTCAAACAGTTTGGTTTGAAACATAATTTAATATATTATTCTTAGCACAAGAAATAATTTGAAGTATCAAAATAAATAGAGTACTTCTTAATTAATTCTAGGATACAAGAAAACATCCAACTAAAGTTTGATTTTGCAACAACAAAAAAATCATTAAATTTCACTATATTTCTCAATTAATATATTAAGTAAGTAATAAATTATTGCTACAGTCGGAGTTTATGAATGAATAGGATTATTCCAAGGTATAAGTTTCCTGAAGATGGCTCATTAGAACAGAAAATGTTTTAACGAAAATAAATAATTGTGGCTAAGACGCATCTTATAATTTCATTATAATAAAGAAACTTACAATTTAGCTTAATCTATATCAAATATATAATATAAAAATATTTTACAGTCTTAAAAAATCAAAATTGTGTATTTTAATTCTCTATAGGCTCGTGGCTAAATTGGTAACTATAACCAATTAAGTTCAAATGTAGAGTTTTTGACCACAGAGATTATTAGTAATGAATATGATTGGGATTGGTCAAAGTTGATCCAAAAAATAGCAATTAAAAAAATGCATATTTTATTATCTGCTGATATTTCGGCTTACATTGTTCTACATCTTCAGGGCTACCATGAAGGCGAGGTGATGTCACCTGGACCAAAGGAGACATGAACATTAGAACCAGGTGACAATACATCTCCTCTCGCCTTCATGATAGCCCTGAAGATGGCTTACAATGTAAGTGTAACAGTGTAAGTTAGGGAGTCTAGTCAAATTGCGGGTTTAGTATTTCGGATACTTATATTGTTTTGTAGGGTCTTTATGCATTTTTTTTTTAAATTCAACAATGTAGGACTGATGAAGATCTGTAAAACAATTCATAAAAGTTGGGTGTCATGGTGCCAACCTAATCAGCTTGGTTTCCTTATGGAAAATCTGCTAAAATTAAGTTACTTTCTTAGTGAAGTAGAACACTTACCAGTTTAATACATGTTAAAAGGTGATATATCGTCCTGAACAGCATTAAATATTTAAACCACTTGAACCACATGACAGCAACAAGAATTGCTAGAGAAATCTCAAAGTTCTCTTGAAGACTAACTAAGTAGTCAAGATTCCCATGTTCTTCAGTTCTGATGGTGTCGATTATGCCCGGGAGGTGAGTCATCAAGGCAAAAGACTGTACTATGCACATTATGACCACTATCCAACCCAGCTAAATACATAAATAAGACATAAATATAAATTTAATAATACAAACATTTCAAAAATATCAAAGTGTGTAGATCAACTCACTAGCACTATTAGAAGGTCAATGATGTTCCAGAATTTCTTTAAACAAATCCACCCTAATAATGATATTTTTCTGTATTTTTGAACTGTGTAATAACAGAGAAAAATCACTCCAAGAATTTCCATAGCCAATATGAAATAATCCCATACAGTAACATATCGAATCAGCTTCAGTGTTTTGAAAGATGATGTAGTCAAGACACCTCCGGTGGGGGGTAATTCTGCAACTAACCTAGTTCATTTCATTTTATAGTGAACAGCTAAACATTAATTATACACTCTGTATATTAGATTATTTCTTAAAAAATAAATTAAAAAAAAAACTATGAATTATTCCACAATGTTTCATAATTTATTTTAATATGAATTTCAGTAATATTATCTAATATAATTTTTTTTTTTTTTAAATTGGATTTGGAAAAGAATTTGTATTTTGATTTGAATTATAAATATATGAAAATTTTCATATTTGAAAATAAGATACTTGAGGCACAAATGGTGCCTAAAGAAAATCTATAGAGGGATAGGGACCTTTCATATACCTTTCATGCTGATTAAAATCCTGTTATCAATTAATGTAACTGATTTTATGTAGTTATAAATATTTAAAAATTTTAGTTCTTAATTTAACCCCTTTAGTGTCATTTGATCACAACTATACACAATTCGCAGGAGCAGATGCAAAACAAAATTTAACCAGTTTAGGAGTTTTTTGTTAGTTTCTTCTCCTGCTGATGCATAGCTAGACAAAAATATAAATATATACAGTCTCATGTTACTGAATAATAAGTTATATCGGTAAATAAACAGTCTAATAATGTTAATGCATTGGATATTAATAAAAATGGTTTTTATCTGTAAACTAAGACTTTTTTTTTAATTACAAAACATTTTCTTGTTATTTAAAATAACTTACTTAGTAACACAAAAAAGGTTAACATTAGCTGAGTAAACATTTAAGTCCAGGAAAACAGCCCTTGTTCCCTGGTCAATCCAGCCAGCATTTTCCATCTTATCAATTTCATCCTTAGTGGTCTGGTAGAGTTTTGAAAAATTAAGGTAGTATCCACCCTTAAAATATGTTGCTACCTTCCCAGTGAAAGAACCAGCAATATCATCTGTAAATGTCCAACTGAGTATGTGATTTGTAGGGTAGTTAAAAATCAACCTATTTCATATCTTTCCTTAAAAAGTAAATAATTACTCACGTAGAACCTGACCCCTCCCCAAAAGGTTCTCGGTCTTCAGAAGAATAAGAGTAATAATTGTAACAGTCGTTGAACATCCCTTCAAATTCACTGGGGATCTTACATGAATCAGGCTTTACTCGAACCTGATGCAAAAACAAAAAAGAGACAAAGCTAAATAAGTGATAAAGTCTAGTTTTAAGTAGATAATATTGCTGCTTTAATAATAATAATGCTGTAATAATGATAATTAAAATAACACATCATCGCAACTATTGTGTACATTATATGTTATTATATAGTATTTATTGTATGACTTTCTTCTTAATCTATGTCATCTTTTTAAATGTAATATAAAATTTAGCATCTCCTTTAATTGAGAACCTTTATAAATTATTTTTTAACTATATTTTCCATTATAGTACTAGCAGTATATTAACATTTAAAAATGAAATTATTAGAAATAAATAAATTAAAGGTATATTCCCTGGTTGAAACTTATTCTTCATTTATTTTTTCCTCATAAAAATAAATTATCCTCCATTTGAAAAGAGGAAAACCAAAAGATAATTCTAAAAAAATTTTGAGGGATGTGTGCTCTAGACTAAATTCGATCACATGTACACTACTCAAGCTGTGAGAAGAGATGGCCCCAATAGCAGGCCAACATTTGTTTCCGTTTATTGCTATTAATTTTGTTCCACTGAGTATGCTAAAATAAAATTTTACATCCCTGATTTTCCAGTATAGAACAATGAGGAAGAAGAGAAAATTCAGTTCCAGTCGGAGGGTTCAAAAGAGTGTTTTTTGGTATGCATGTTAATCAAATAATAAGGTTCCAGAAGACACTAGACTTTGCTTTGGATGGATTTTATTTTTCCTCTAAGCGTACTATCTTACTTACATAAGTTTCTTTCGGATTCGAGCTAGAGACCTCTAAATTAGCTATGTTCCTTCAGCGCACTTTAATTGGAATCAGTTTGAATTTATTAATACTTTATTTATTTATTAATATTTATATTTATTAATAACTACCATTATAATATCGATTGTATAGCAGAAGTTAATTCCTTTTTGCATATTTTTATACATTAATGTATATTTACTTGTATTTACCTGCCTTGTTCGTGGAACCCCAATGACGAGATTTCCTAGCACGTACATGAGATCCCCCATATTTTCTTTATACACCTCTTGCAAATAAACTTCTTTAATAAACTGAAAATAAAATGTAATATTTAAGGTTTTTCTCTTATTAACTGGCTGTGCTATAAATAATATCAAATAATATTTATTAGTCTAGATCAAAATTGATTGTTGATGATTGAAACCAGCCAGAGGCCTGTGGTGTGTAGTAGTGTTGATGTCCAGGTCGTCAGGGGGAGTAAGCGATTGTGACAACAAAGGTTACTTAGGTGGCTCCTAACGCCCTTGGCGGTAACCCCTTTTGGGCAAGGGATTGGACAGGGCAGGCTAGAGCCAAGCAACACATCACATGAACCTCTTAGGAGGTCCTCAAAATGCAGCCCCAACCTGACCGGGGTCTCTTAAATACCCCTATTATGAAACTACTCCATAAAACCGAAGCCGGAGAGTCTTTATGGATTCGATTCATGAAACATTTAATTACTACATGAAAAGGGGGCCTTTCGTGAACTCCCAATACAACATTACAACTATGGAATCAGCATATTTGCTATCCAAGAATGCTGGAAGCTGAATCCATAAAATTAAATACCATACCCTATTCTGTAGCTACTATCAAATGCATCCTTGGCTTGGTGATTGGATGGGAGAGGGCGAATCAGCCGAAAATTGGAAGCTTGAAAAATTGGAGGCTTAGTTTTTGTAGAAGCAGTAACGACAAAGGCCTGAGACATTATTATTATTATTATCAATTTGTGACCTAACATAAACTTATTGTTCGTACCTTGTTGTTCCCTGGAATGTGGATACATAATGCAACTTGGTGTTCACCATCTTTATTCGCTACCAAAAGGCAATTTATATTCAAACCAAATTGAACAAGTGGTCACCTAGGTGGTCCTAAGTGTCAGGAACAGGTCCAACCATATAAATGTATAGGTCTTAAGAGGTACTAAATGTACTGGCCACTACATTAGCATCTCGAGAACCAGATGCAGGATATCATTGATGAGGAGGAAAGTATCCAAAGGGTAGTATAGGGTTAATTTATTTATTTTTCTTACTTAATGCAACAATTACATCCTTTCGGTACAAAGCAATACTACAGATGCATGAACTATAATTGGCATCCAGTGAATAAAGATTTCGTATAGATCCTAAATGATTAGCACAGTGGTTTTTTTATTTTTGTTTTTTTCTTTTTTTGTTTTTAATAAATACTTACTATCCATAGTTCTTCAATCGTCTTTAAATTTCTGAAATTAGTTTGAAAATTATTTCCATTGATAAAAGTAGTCTTCGTGAGAACATCCGAGAGTATAATGGAATAAAAATACGTTGTGTAATTGGTGGATCCAAGGACAACTGCAAACAGAAAGAATGTAGGAGTCAAATGCTTGCATATTAATCGAGAAAGTTGTTCATGTTCATGTTAGAACATTTGTTGTTGTCCCTATTGCTTTGTAGATTATTTGTATCAGATAATCTTTAGCAGTGCCTATATCAGATGCTGTGTTAATATGATCATTTAATGGCTATTTTTTCATTCTTGGATTCTAGACAGTTGTAAATGCGTCTCCTCATTAAAGAAGTCCAGTTAAAAATCGTTCAAGAAAATTTAACTGTGAGTATTTCCCTAAATATACAAATGACAGCAAGATGTTTATACTTATCATGAGATAAGTTTAATTATCATTCATGATGTATTTTGCGTATTTGGGGAATCCACACAGCTAACTGTCAATAAAACATATATAATGTTAATATAACAACAGATATAAATGTGGTATAACAGAGAATGTGACAACAGCTAATATACCAGCTATAACAACTTGATATAACGGCTGCTTTAACAGTTAATAAAATTAAGGGATAATAATCCCTTATATAACAGTTTATACTATAACACCTTGATATAAACGTTGATATAGCAATTGTAAAAGCTAATATAACCCTTGATATTACAGTTGATACTATAACTGATATAACAGCTAAGAAAAATATTTATTCGACGACCAAGGGACTAAGACTTGATGCGAGGAATTAATTAATTATCTTAAATAATGATATTAATAGAAGTATGCAATCCCACGTTAAATCTATACAAGAAATGCAAAGGGAGCCAGAAAAAACAGATGGTTTCGATTTCCGGCTGAGGTAGGATTTCTTTTCTGGCTCCCTTTGCATTTCTTTCATTAATTAGTTATCTTTCCAAATAAGTTTGGAATTAGAGCTATCATCCATAACTATCGTACTTTCTTTCCAAAATCAGTCTAAGCAATCCCACACTCTTGTGTGTAACGCATCAGTATATTATTTTGACTAAGGACGAGAAAAGAGTTACTCATTATCTTCATAATACCTTGGATGAACTTTCCACCTGCCTGACAGATATGGACATTCAAATGGTTATTGATAACTCAATATGTGTATCTCATCAACATACACACAATAATTAAAGCCACCCAAAAGAGATANAGTGACCTTCATATATATATAAACATTATACAACTTGTCAATTGGCAGTCAACTGTATTACATAACAGATGAATTTAACATTAACAAACATACTACATAAACATACATAATAACAATAGATGCAGCAATAGCTTTTGATAGAATGAATTTAATAATGGTATTCACCAACTACGACTAGTGAGAAACTGGCTTTATTTACGCTGCACCTTCTTGACGGACGTGTCCTAATTTGAACAATTTAAATATTAAGAGGGCTTAGAACTTTTTTAAACCAATGAATCCTGTTGATTTTAACTGTTTTGATATATTCCTTTTATTTATTATGCTCATAAAATTAAATCTGTGATAGAAAATAATCAAATCTCAATTGTCTATAATATCAGATAAAATTATTATCTAATACTATTTATTATGTTATTAATAATATATCAATCTATAATAAGATCTATTTTTCAAACAAATGAATGGTACATTTTTGATAGTTCAGATACAGAGAAAAAGTTTTTACTTACGCTTATTAGCGTAACGTCCAGACTTCTTTTTCTCCGAAAGCCTGTTGGAAGAAAATACATAGATAATTAAGTATTATATATACTTGTATTAACTTGAGTGCGAAACATATATACATAGCTTCAGATTAAATGTTACTCGTATATTTGGAAAACAAAACGAACAAAAAGAAAGGCTTTTTTCAAGCAGATAGCTGAAGTCCTATAAAATATGAGTTAAAACTTTCGGTTTTAGCCATGTCTAGTTTTATTGGCTGCAGATTCACAAGTTTTAAAATATTTAAATTTTAGTGAAGGAATCTCTGGTGAAAGATGTGGACAAATAGTGGAACAAACTCAAGGATCATTTTTAAAATTTGAAGTTGAAAAAGAGGAAAGAGTTTTGAAAAAATGGGAAAGAATTGCAAAAAAAAAAAATTGTTTAAAAGAGGTTAAAGGAAGAAACTTAATAAGATGCAATATGGTAATGTATAAATTCCCGTACCTCTATTCATTTAGAAAAATATAAAAATTACTAAAATAGTAAATCAGTAGTGGAGGCTCGATAGGATCTCAGAGAGAAATATCTTGTGTAACAAGAAAGAAATTATTTATTTTAGCCAAAGTTCCGGCTTGCTCTACTGGCCAACTTTATGGCTGAAAAATACAAATGCAAGAGTCAATTGTATTGTTACAGTAAAAATTTAAATATACATATTTAATATATTTAAATATATAAATTACACATATATCAGAGAATACATAGCGTTATATATGAATAAAGAAAACTGTACAGGTTGGAGAAAGAAGGTAATGCAGGAAATTGCGATTGGAATTGTTTTAAAGAGTGGAAAATATTTGTACATGTGTGTAGGGAAGAAAATGCTAGATTAGTGGGGAAAGGGTATTGTATCACTTGGACCTTTTGGGTTGTAAATTTTGGGAAGGTCATAACATCTGGGGGGACAGATGTTCATCTCGGGATTCACTGAAAAGTTAAGGAAGTCTCTTAATGCCAGTTCTTCCCATTGACACCTCTTTCTTGGCATCACACCACAAAGTAACTCAACGTCTTCAAACACTGTGAGAGATCCGATGTCTCATTCCCGGCTAATTTACCGCAAACACTATTCCGCCAAATATTGCCGGGCTATTTACATATAAAAATATATGAAAAAGCCTAACGACAATGCTTCAACCCTCATCCACCAAGCCATCATTTCCAACCATACATGGCTTCCGACGAATTCTTAAATATGACTTCCGAATATATTTTTCGTCTCTGCTCTGAATTCTCCATTAAAAAAGATTTCTCCCGGAATGCATATAGATGAGAACCCACGTTATCAACCACAGACAAGACAAACACATATTTTAAAGTGTTACAATAAAAATAATGAAATAAAAATTAATTATTTATTGAACCAGAAGCTGTTTACTTTAATGTGCCTTTTTAAATATATATAAGGATATCTAATAATAGCAAATTAGTGAAGCAGTCTACAAATGAAAAACGATGGCTAACATTAGTCAGTTTCCATTACTCCTTGAATGTCCTTCATGGTCAGCATGAATACCATTGAGGACAAAGTGCTAGAGAAAGCTTCTTAGCTTAAGTTTAAGCTCAACTCCTTACTAATGTGCAAAGATATTCAGTTTATCTCCTCTGTTAGCATCATCATTCATCAGAAACTTACTTATCTACTAACAATTTACTTGTCTAACCTCTGCTTGAAAAACATTTGTTTATTTTCCTCAGCATTCATTTCCTCTGGGTTCATGGAGGACGGCTCGGAATTTGTTTTAGTATTCTCCTGAACATTTCTGCTTTCTTCTTTTACTTTTACTTTTCCTTTATTATTCATTTTTTCTTCATTTCTAAAAAAGAAAATGAAATCATATTTTTGAAAAGAAAAGAGGAAGATGTCAGCTTCCTTTGATCGTTGCTGGACTTGTATTAGAATACAAATTTGGCTATCTTACTATTCAAGAGCGACTATTATTTGTAGTTGTTATAAATTACGAATATTTGAACTATTGATTAAAACTTACTTACAGAATGACCTACGCATTAATTCTAGTGCCAATAAAAATGTGCTATCCCTATAAATATTTTATGAAATCTTAGAAATTGAATTGTTTAAATAGCTCAGTTATCAACAATTCATTAAATAACTCAAAATAGGCAGATATAAATAGTTGGATGTCCACCCAATCGGATGGAGAATTTGGAAAATTTAGTAAATTTCATTTAAGCAAGAGTTAAATTTGTATTTAATCTAAGAAAATTCTTCAGTATCAGTTGATTAACATTTTTATTTGAACTTTCCTTTTCATGAAATCCCCCCCCCCCCTACACTTGTAGAAAATATTTTTTATAAATAAAAATATCAGTGGTCAGTTCATTGATCTAAACACGTTATCAAGGAAATGTTTTGTATTCCTAATAGAGGTATCAATAATCCCTAATTCCTATTCGTCCGATTGAGAGCTCAATGTGGAACTCTGCTATTGTTTTTACATGTAAAAGCGACATGCTTGATTTCATTTAGAAAAACAACTAATTTCCGCAACTTTTGAAATTTAAGTATGAACAAAAATTTCAATACGTTTCTAAAATATGTCAAAGAGAATTTAATTTAATTAGTTATCTAACCGATAAATATCTTTTAAGTTGGTTTTAGTTATTTCTAAAGCAACTTAACTGGTATTTTCACTATTCAATTAGATTTATCATTTTAAACAAAGTTTCATCGTAGATCATAATTCAATTGTAATGTATCAAACGATATCTGTAAATTTTAAATATACTTTATAAAACTTTTTATTTGACTTTAACTTTAACTTGTTTTCAGTCAATCTCAGTAAATAAAATAAACAAACTTAACTATTTCTTAATATTTTTATACTGAGAGAAAATATTTAGCACTTCAGAACGTACAAAATTTCAAAGCAAGAGTTTCATAAAACAAAGCTTCCTAGATAATCAATTAATTCAGATGAATGGGATAAGTATATTTTATAATGTACGTACACATAAGTTTTTACCTGGACTCGATGGGCGTTATATTGACCTCGCTGGCACTCAAAGTTTTCATTATTGTCAAATGTCTCCGTCAAAAGTGACCTTCTTCACTGTACAAGACCTGCCCATTTAAAAATTTTTAAAGAAAAATTGTATTTTTTTAAAATTAATATTTCTGGGCCTTTCAATATGCAGGATTTTCACGTAATTAAATAAATTATTGCAAAGTTTTAGCAGATTTCTCTCAAGGTAGTGATAGTATGAATTTTGATACCATGTCGATCATTGAAAAATTTCTTCAATTTTGCTGTTAAAATATTACCTGTTCGAAACTACATACAAATATGTAGCCCTTACGCGCTCTGTTTTTTTTGTTGTTTTTTTTAAATTTCTTCAAAAAAGAATCCTAATTCGGTATTCAACATCCTTCTACTAATTGTTGGATGAGCTAGTCAATGATTAAAATTGGTCGAAGAAGAATTGATTGAAAATATAGGCCAAATTAAAATATCTTAATATCTAATACTATATATGTTATTTTTTGTCTTTGAATAGAAAATTAATGAACAACCAACAATTAACTTGCAATACAAAAAACACACACACACACACATATATATATATATATAAGCACGTTGTATATACTCTTGTT
>KZ807054.1:736962-750670 GCA_000696205.2 Oncopeltus fasciatus
AAATTAGATTTAGTTATAAGTGATAAAATATAATTTAAGACCTAATATTCCTGATTAATACGATTTCAGCGTTTCTTCAAGAGCAGCCATGCTTGAGGAAGAATTCTCCTCATCCACATCTGACTGAATATTTGAATGAATGTAGTGAAATTAAGTCTAATTAATATATTTTAAAATATTTACTGGTTTAAAAAAATTCCTAGAAGTCATGATGTGGAATCTTAATAAAAATAGAAATTGGTTTTAGGGATTCTAGTATAAAGTCATTCTGGAACTATTGTTATTGAATGGCTTATCATTTATCATTATCATTTATGCTTAATTTGCAAAAAGTCACTAACATTCTAACATCTTACTTTTTTTTTATTATCTAATTTTGTTATTTACTACAGTATGTGTTTGTGTGTATATATTTTTTTAAGAATGTAAATATAGTTTTTAATCAATATTATTTGAAATATTGAAATAATTGTGTAAAATGGTATAAAGAGTAGATGTTTGAAGGTATAGTGAACAATTGTGTTTGTACAATTTATATAGATTTCTATAATAATCATAATTTTTTTTTATCACACTCTTTGGTTTTTAGGAGAGCTAGCTCTACTGGCAATATTGATGGTGTCTGTGCAGTCATAAATAATGCCTGTGGTGTGTTAGAGAGTGAAATGTGCTTTAAGCTGACATCAACATTAAAACAAGGATATCCATCTGGTTATTTAGACTTATCACAGGCTTACAGTATGATTCAATCCAGGTTACAGCCACCAGATACAGAACAGTCAAAAGCTATTTTTCTTGTAAGTTATTTTAAATAATTGGTTTACAAATTAAAATTGCTACCAATTAAGTATACTTTGATAAAAAAAAGTACATAATAAAAATACATACATACATAAATATATGCTTGTTGATTTCTGCTGCTATGCAATTTTATTATTATTATTATTATTATTATTATTTATTTATTTTTTTTAACCTCCCTTACAACCACTAAGGCTCGTGAAGGAAGGGGCTATCTATAGGTTGTCATCATCTTCTAAACATCCTTTTATTTATTTTATTTTATTTTATGAAAGCTTGCCTAAGGCAGGATTTTAACCCACAGCACTGGTGCTGGGATTGAGATCCTCAATCCTGGGATTGAGAGATCTCAATAGATCTTGGCTACACTAGTGCCCCAGCTATACAGTTTGAAACTGTCTTGAAATCTTTAGTTACAAATTTTAGTTATAGCTATACCTATATCTTTAGTTGTACTTCAGTTATCTTTAGTTATATATTTTAATAAATTAATCTGTTAATATTAATATGCNTTATAATAAAGTATTATAATTTGTTTATACCTTTAATTATATTTAAGTTAAATCTTTAGTTATCTAAGATCTCCTGTACCCCCTCTAATCCTGTAATTTAACTCTGCTGGCACCATTTTATTTGTGATGGTGCCGTTTATTTTAACTATGAACTAAACTGGGTTAATTTTTACTCAAGTTTTTACCCTAGGAAATTAATGGTAATGAATTGAGATGATATGTTCTGAGGTTTCACAAAAATTAGTGGATTATACGTTCCAAGTTTGTTTAGTAAAAGTAAAAGTCATTTCGGAGATAGTGATCTCCTTTGAGTGCAAAGGCTTCAGAATTTAACATGAAGGAGAAGATTTTGAGGCACATAACACTCAGTGAGACTTGGATGTGCTAATCTCTATGCATAGTGGTCGCTAATCTTGCAATGTCAGATCTCCTAGTCTTGCAGTTTTGTAGAATAATTTACCACTTTAGATGAAATGCGTCTGAATATATTCCCTTCATTAAAGACCCATGCTGGTGTTACCAACCTTGGGATCTCTAATGATAATTGAGGATATTCATACAAATATTTTTAAATTATTGGTCTGAAAAACAATTGAGTGATGAGTCCTTCCAGTGAATAAATATTTTTTTATTTCCGATTGCTTATTCCTGTTGCTCTATGGTTGTATAATAAAATTTTATATGGTAACAAATTCTATATGGTTGTATAATAAAATTTGGCTCACTACATTTTAAGTTTATAACTGAATATTCGAAACAAAAGGACCCAACATGAAATATAACTACAAAAAATGCACTGATTGTTTAGAGCCACATGAGTCATATAAGGCTGTACACCAGACATACCATGTGTACTTAAAGATACACACAGAAACTTACATTCTCGTCTCAGAGAAATCTCATTACTGAAATGAAGTAATAGAGAAACTCACTATAATTTGTGTGAATACTCTGGCTTGAAGATTTATTATTTTGTGGATCTCACTTTTATTCTTTTTTTTTTTTCACCAAAGAAAAGAAGCTCAATACTCTGGAAGCAAAGAATAGTTATTTTTAAAATTTTATTTCAGGCGCATCTTAATAATACTGAGACTGGCAGTGATTATGTGACTACATTGGCTAGTGGCTTAGCTAAGGAAGTACCATGTGCAACACAAATTGAAAGGTAATGTGTTTTTTTTATCTATTTAAATTTCTTGATTTTATTTTCTTTTTATTTACGTATTAACAATAAACAAACAAACTTGTGAGAATAGAATGCTCTTATCCCTTCAGAGATATGAAATAATAATATATAATGATATAAATAATAATAAAATAATTATTGACGTATTCAATTGAACAGTATCATCAATAGACAATAAAAACTGCTTTTTACCACTATAAAACTGTTAACAATTTTATCTCTTAAATTTCAGTAAAGAATTTGTTTGTGGTATTTGTTGAACAAGTAGATATGATAAGAAGGGGCTCTTCCCCTCACTTGGGGTAATAGACTCAGTCAGAATGTGATGAAGGGGTGGCTCTTTTTTTGCATTTGGTTTTTATTATTTTCTATTTAGTTTTATACTTTAGCAGATTTTCCACATTAAAATCAAGCTTCTAACTTAGGCAACTTTTAAAAAATTTCAATTTTGAATGAATTAATTTTTGGTTAAAATTGTATGAAGTAGAGAGGCAGTTTAAAGGAAGACTAAAATTTATAATACTGATATCTTGGTTTTCATTTGACTCTCAAAAACTTATGTAGAACATTATCTATTTTTTTAATTTTTATTATTTAACAAAAAACACTCATTAAAAAAAATATTTATGAATATAAATATGTTGGCTGAGTACTTTCCCAACTCTTTTTTCCCAGCCAGTCTTGAGCCAAGTATTGTTGTCTTTTTTTTATGACATTTTTTTCCTCCATATTTTAAGTTATAATTTATCATTAATTTATAAAAGGGTGATTAAAAAAATGACTTTTTTATGAAATTAAAAATTGCAACGGACTGTATGGATTACCTGAAATGTCAACAATGACAAGAAAATATTTTTGCTTCAGTGGACATAAATTTAATGTAAAGCAATGAAACTGAACTCATTAGTAAAATATATTTTTTATAAGTGTGGGGATCACATGACATGAAAAGTTCAATTATAAATATTCATTATAGGAATTAGCTTAGTTTAAATGTTTGTTTATATCAATGTGAAATTTTCTTATTTGTGGCTTACCCTTCATTTAAGAAATTTGCTTTGTTTTTATGACTCAGTTTTGGAAAGTTATAGCTAGGTAATATTATTATTGGGAAATTTTTTTTATTTATTACTAGGAAATATATTTATTAAAATCATAATAATAACCCCCCCTCTCCATCAAAGATGTTTTTGTTTCAAGGTTTACAAAATTTGAAAAATCAATTATAAAAAAAAGTCTGAACATTGCTTATCTCAGAAAATATTGGACTTTTAGTGAAATTTGGTATTTATATTCTTAACTTTCTGACCTAGTATTTAATTTCATATGAGCTTGATCTAATCTCTGTAATTATTTATTTAAATGAAGAGTCAAACTTAACCTGGTGTTTTTCCAGTTTTGTTGTTAAAACATCCCATTTTTTTTATTATTTTTAAAAAATTATCTTTATTGGTTGTATTATGGTTAAAATCAGTCCATGTAAATTTCACAAACAGAATAATAGGAAATAAACATATATGCATAAATGGACAAGAGGTACCATACTTAAATTGAGCAAAGTATCTTGAGGCATGACTGTGGACAACAAACTGAAATGGATTGAGCATGTTAGGAAAATGAAAGAGGAACTCAAATTTAAGTTCAGAAAAATATACTGGCTGCTGGGTAGAAACTCCCAGTTATCAGTTGAAAATGAACTTTTGTTATATAAGCAAGTGTTAAGACCGGTATGGAGGTATGGCATACAAATTTGGGGCTGTACCAAAAAGTCGAATCAACTAATGATTCAAAAATTTCAAAATAAGGTACTCAGAAACATAGTGGATGCCCCATGGTGCATTAGAAATGACACTATACATAGAGATCTGAAAGTGAGATTTCCATCTGCCCTATTTAAAAAAAAAAAAAAAAAAAATGTTTTTGTTAAAAGTTGTTAGAGTCTATCATCTAATTATAAAGGGTCATGTATTTAGATTTCCACAAATTTTGCATTGAAAAATACATCCCATTGGCCCATTTAAAAAGTGGTAAACAGCTATTTATTTTTACAATACTAAATAGCTAGTTAGCTAAATTTGAAATTGGCAAATGAGATGTAAAATTTATAGTATCTCCTTTATTAAAAGCATTAAAAAATAATTTTTAAGAAGTAAACAGTGTGGAGAAGAAGCATTTTTTATAAAGAAAAATGAATATAATATATAANTGCAATGGGTGTTGCTCAGGATCTTGGACTTCAACAACTTGCAAATTCAGCAATAAAGCCTCGCCTTGCTCCTTGGATAGACTCCTTTCTGTCACTTTCCCACAATCATATATTTTCATATATTATTACATTTTTATAATAATAAGGAAATAAAATATGTAGTAATTACAGAATTTTCATTCATTGACAAAGATTAAATTTCAAGTGATTTTTCTTAATGAAAATATTAATTTTAGATCCAAATTAGAGAGTTGTTTATCAGGCCTCTCAGGTGTTTGTGCTGCAATGGGTGTTGCTCAGGATCTTGGACTTCAACAACTTGCAAATTCAGCAATAAAGCCTCGCCTTGCTCCTTGGATAGACTCCTTTCTATCACTTTCCCACAACCTTAGTGAGGTGAGCCAATGTTTAATTTTTTTTTAAATTAAAAAGATGTAAGTATACAGGCAATAAGTAAATAAATAATAACAGCAAAAGATTCAAAACAAAATTGTATATTATTATTAATATAGATAAATAAAGTGCTACCATATGCTTGTGTGTGTGCGTGTGTAATGAAAAATATTGCCTTTATGGACTAAAAATATACAAATTTTACCAAAATTACTTATTGGTAAAAAAAAAATTTTAATATTTCAAATTTTAGAAGAGAAGTTAACACTGAATCTATCCATGAAAACTTTCCTAAGCTGTTTTATAGTGATCTGGATTAACACTGTCACTGTTGGCTCTCTCTGACTCTTCCAACCATTGAAATCTTTGTTCCTTGCCTAAAATAGTAGTACCCATATTATCACACGCTTATAAGCAAGCTACTACACACACTATACATACTTATTTATTCCAAAATTAACATGAAACTTAATTGATTAAATTATCAATCTGAAAAATAATCATGGTCTCTCTTAATAAAAAGATGTTTTAAGTTTCAAGGTTTACAGAATTTTGAAAGTTAATTTAAAAAAAAAAAAGTCTATGCATTGTTTTTCTCAGAAACTGTTGGACTGTTTTTAGTGAAATTCTAAGAGGTTTGGAATGTTCCAGACTTTGTGTAAAAATGTCTCATTAGGAAAATATTATAATACCCCGGCTGAGACATAATCATGCAGATAGTTAATTACATTTATTTGATGCTTCTGCCAAACACTCTAACATTAAATACCAGGGAGCACCTCTTTCATTGTCATGTTCTCCATTCTTTAATGATATGCTTACCTCCATTTTGTTTATATAAAACTTTTTCTAGAGATTTAAGTCCACAAAATCTTTGGTAACTTTCTTTTACTTAAGTTCAATAAATAGGTAAATGTATTAGTGAAGTAAAAACCATTTTTACTTTTTATGTTTACTTTATACTTTATGTATTTAAAAATTGGATTACTCTCCTTGTGAATTTTGTGTTGTTAAGTTCCTTGAATATCCAGTGTTGGTGGGAAGGCATAGCTTGATCACCCTTTCTCCCAAGGGGATCTATCAAATTGGACATCAGTTATCCTGATGGAATTGCATCTAGGTAAAGGAAATATAATTGATTTAAAGAAATTTTGTCAAAATTCTTAGGTGTGTACAAATTATAAGCCTTTGAAACATTTTGACAAACATTGGACATTCAACTAGGAACCTGGGATATAATATTACTGCTGGTAAATAAGAGGATATTGAATGATAACATATAAGCGAGGTATCCTTTGAATAAGCAAAGTGTAGAAGAAAGAAGTGAGTGAAATAAGGAAATAGATAGAGGACATACACTACTCTACTCAGGTGTCAGAATATAGAATTACATAAAGAGTCGACGTATTGAAGGACAAACTCTTTGAGAAGGAGTGGAATCAAGTAAGTTCACTCAAAATGGATAATATATAGTTGCAAAATGGAAAATGAATTCTTGACCAAGTTATGCATATGATGCCAATATGGTTGATAAGGAGCTATCATACATTGATACAGAGTGAAAGATTATTTAAGGAAAAAATTGGAACAGATATATTTTGATTTTAAGAAAACTCAAACCAAGGATCAACAAAAACGATCTGAGAGCATATGGAGTTGTAAGACACCACAGGGGAAAAACTAATAGGAATGACAGTAGAAAATATTTAATTGAAATTTTTTTTAAATAATGATTTCCTTCTTAGCAGAAGTGGGGCAGGCATATGTGATGACCCAAAACATGGGCAATAAAGAGGACAAAACAGAAGTTGAAAATATAATTGATGAGGAGTTGGAGTAGCATCACCAAAATAATATTAAGCTGGGAGAAAATTAACTATTTTTGGGACCGAGAAAGCTAATCTGTAAGGAAGTTAAGATGGTGGTCGGTCAGGTCTTTGAAACTATTGAAAGCTAGCAATTAAAGAAATTCCATCTTTTCTAGATAGAGGAACACATAAAAACCAAAGAGGAGTTCATCCCTGATGAAAAATGTCAAGTAGGCTGTCCAAGAATATCATATCTGGAAAGACTGTGAAAGAAAAGGGGTACTGATTTTCGCCAGGCTAGGAAACTGGCCAATAAGAAATCAGTACCCCTTTCTTAATATACCATACACATATGTATAATTTTAACAAATCTTTTTTTTTTCTATAATTAAAATAAAAACTCTACTTTATGGAATAGTTAAGATATTTTTAAACTTATGAAATTATTTGTGCATAATTTGAATAAATATCAATTATTATTATTAAAATGATGGTTTAAAATTAATTGTTATATTGTTTTAATTAATATCTTGATGTATTTTGTACAGGAAGAGTTTTCAAGTTATGAAGCCAATGAACCTTTTGTTCGGAGCCTAATTGGAAACCTTGATGGACTTATAATGGAATTTAAAAATTCTTTAACGCAAGGTAATTCAATTAAAATTACTTTTACTGTATCAGGGAGTAATGATCTGGAAAGAACAAATAAGCTAATACTTATTTCCTTAATATTTAATATGGTTAGAACCACAGTCTTGGGGGAAAGAGTAATATTTACCATGACTCATCTGAATTTTATAATAATTTTAAACGAGATATCAATGAAATATCATGTTTAAAAAAATGATTATTTTTTATTGTAAATCATCTAATTTGACTTATTTACTTAGGATTTTTACCTTAGGAGTCATCATTAATATACCGTACTGCATTCTCTAACAAATATTTGAGTTACGTAAATTAAGCTTTATTCTTGTCATGTAAATGTATATGCATTCAAGTAGCTTGCTTTAATATTTAAAAATATTCATATATGCTAGGTTTATTTTATAATCTTTCCTATTGCTTTAAAGGCTGGATCATCTTTATACACCTTAAATTGCCTACTTCACTAGATCTCTTAGTTCATTGCCTACATCATGTAAACTCATACATTTTGATTATGTGATCTGTTGTTGTTGTTTGAGGTTTAGAGGCGCTCAACGACTATGGTTATCAGCGCCTGTTAATTTAAGTTATTTTTACTTTATTTTATTTTTTATTTGTTATTTATTTATTCTTTTTTTTTTTTCTTAATTTTATATTTTTTTTCTAAATAATCTCTATAGTAATCCTTATTTGCTAGAGATCAAATGGTCTCGTGTATGAGTAGCCCAAGCAAGAGTAGTCAGGGGACACGCCAACACGCCCAGGCCCCCGACCCGCCCCAGGACAGGCCGCGGCGCCCCCCGGTCCCAGCTCTCCAGCGCTGCCTTAGGAGGCCCACATCTAGGTGGCTGGTTGTCTGGCCTGGGGTTGAGGGTGTGACTGGTGGTGCCAGGCCAACCACACCCTCCAGGCCTACTTGTAGTGAGACCAGGTGGGGCACCAAGACCCACCCGAAACGAAGCCGACGAAGCCCTCCAAGCGAGGCGGCATGACCCCCGACCACTCCACGCCAGTACCACTCATCCAAAATTAATTATATCTATGACGATTTATTTATAGAATCCATCTCAGTATACCTATTCTTAAATTGTATCGTAAAGTGAGAGATCTTTTATTGTGATCTGTTAGTTTTGCCTGAAGCATAGTGAAAAGTCCTGTTCTCAACTTTGTCGGACCTTGTAGTGGACTTTATGTAGGGGTGAGTAAACCCCAACATAAACCTATTACTAGTGACAATTCATTTCTTGATTTACTCATAATCAAGGGAGTTCTCTTTTACCCAAAGCAATGGGAGTAATACTGAAACCTTCCACTGATACTTTAGAAATTATGGAAATAATAATTTCTAAAAAAATCTCTTTATACAATACATACATGCTCACAACTACTATATACTCCTAAACTTCTTTATGTTATATTCATAAATACTACTTACAATTTAGTGACTCTATTTAAAATTTACTTAGATATTTTTATATTTTTTCATAAAAATAATAAAAGCCTTCTAAATTTAGTAGTAAGTTTATTAGTCCATCTATATTTTCCAGTTGATGCTGCTTTTATATCTACTTGTTCATTATTAACTTTTTGTTTCATCTTTGGAGACATTTTCTCTGAAAATTAAGCTAGATTTAAATTGTTATCCATATTAAAACTCTTTGCTTGTATTTTATTTAATTTACCAGTTTTAGATGGGGCTTTCTATGCACTTGGTAGAGGATCACCCAAAAAATGTCAAATATTTTAGAATGATTTTTTTATTAATATTTCATGTTTAAATATCTATTTAAGGACTTTTAATTTATTTTCTTATCAGTGTAATGAATGTGCATTATACCAAAAGGTTGCTATTTTTCTCATTTAAGACTTTTATCTTTCATCTTTCCTATTTTTTGTTTTATCATTTTGACTATTTATTTGTAATCAATTTAAAAAAAGAAATAATTCATTAGAATTTTTGTGGTTTTGAAATAAGAGCAAGTATACTTTAGTTATCATCTGGATTATTGATTTCATTTACTAAAATATTGTTTATTAAATATGTATATTTCCAATAGGCAATTTTGGATCACTTGTTACAATTGTAGCTGATGAAGTTAATTTACAAATGGAAAGAGTAATTATGAAGACTGAATTTAACAGGGTAATTATGATTTACTTTCCCTATTAGTTTATATATATGGTTTTAACTTTTGTTTATAGTAAATTTCGAAGAAATGTAGCTATTGTGGTTGTTCTTATGATATATTTTTGAAATTTTTTATGAATATTTTCTCCAATCCTACTTACTGGACACCAAAAATGATAGTCACTAAAATTATGTACATCTGTGTAGCATGTATGTTGTCAGTTAGTGAATGTGTGTGTGCACACATATGTGTTTGTGTTAATGCTCTCCATGTCACAGTTTTTTGTAAAATATAATTTACTATGACTTATATTCTATAACATTAAAAAAACATACCAAATTGATTAATTATTATTAGTGCTATGATAAAAATTATCAAACAGAATAGATAAAAAATTTAATTCTCTGTAATTTATGTTCTGCAACATTTTTTATAAAATACACACAATGAGGTTTGAATGATATTTAAAAATGATCTGGTATAGTTAAGTGCCATCCTTTATCTTTTCCCTCCTGATTAGCCTAATGCCATCCTCAACATTTGATGCTCAAGAATTCACTTAGTTGAATCAGCTTCGCAGCTTCCGTGTGACAGGCTTTTTGTTATTCTATTTTTTTTTTTTAATTAGATGATAATGTATTATAATATAATATTAGTTATTCATGCCTGCACGAGCATGTGTGTGTGTGTATGTGTGTATATATGTAAAATGTTATTGTTTCCACCTAACTGTTTATAACCCAATTAGAAGATTAAGAATGTGATTGAAGTAGAATTAAAGAAAGCTGGGAATGGCCAAATCGAAAACAATGAATTTAGTCACAGATATTTATTAAAATTAGGTTGATAACACTGGGGATCACATTTATTGTCTAGTTAGATCTTACACTGTTTTTTTACTAATTCTTAGCATCTGAATCTGAGAATAACCTCAGATTTTGTCTATCATGTCAACTTTTTAAACTATAGGATATCCTCAGAAATCATAAAAATCATGCATTTAAAAGAACATAAAGAAAAAAAACGTACCAAATATACAGTTTACAATACATTTAATGTAAGTTAAATCGAGTTCATACATATAAAATTGTTTAATTAATGAACAGTACTTAAAAATTATGATAAAAATTTGTGTTTGTAGCTTTTTCGTGCTTGATGCTCCAACAATAGTCAGCCATCATATGTACGTCCCATCTACCTTGATACCTTGCTTCCATGACCCTCAAATCTTGATGGAAACGCTCACCTTGCTCATCACTCACTACACCAAAATTGTTCAAGAAATTTGCAAGGTGGCTGTGTAAAAAATGCAATTGAATGCTCATGTTGCAACCTGGCTTTTGGAAGCTTTCCAAGAGTTGCTGGACAATTTCCAAGAAAGTCTTTAACAATGTTTTTGAATGCCATATCCGTATTCCTCTTCTTCCAAAGAGGGAAATTCATTGAATACTGGCATGGGGACTAAAACAGTTTTGAAACCAGCATGTCGAATTCTATAGAAAACAGCTAAAAAATCTAACTCAAAAGAAATTGATTTTAAAATTGTTCCCCAGTGTAATTCACAGTTTTAGAGCAAAGCATCCTTCATAAATAATGAAGGGTTCACTTTTGTTGGAGATTTTAAATTGATTGAGATTAAATTAAAGTAGAACATTTAAATTAAAATCCACAGATTGGTCTCTTTAAAGAAATTAACATTTCCAATAGTTAGATGGACATCACTAAGAATCTCATCTAGTATCCAAGTTATATTTTTTATAACTGAAACTAAATTTCACTGAGGCAATTTTAACTGATATCCAATAAATGCATTTTATAAAAACTCTAATATAAGTATCTTTATATTAACTTATCTGAGAAATAGAAAAAAATAATATATTTTACCTTTTATGATGGTGCCAGAATATTTATGTATGGAGGTAACTAACTTTAATATTATATCCCAATAACTTCTCACTAACAAAGATTTGGTTTTTAAAGCTTCTCTAGATTAGATATTTTTTGTTCATAATTGTCATATTTAATCCACTTTTCATCACCATTTCATAATGGTGTCATAATCAATCGTTTCAATTTTGTTTAGTTTCAGCAATTATTATCAAATAGAAACACGGACTATTCTATTTTTTTCTGTTAATTTTTGTGGAACTCAAGTATTGAGCTTCTTTGATGTCCTTTTATGTAAATAGTAAAAAACTAATTTATGTCAATGTTTAGTTCTGTAGCAAAATTGTGAGTTGAAATCTGCCTCAATTTTTGGAAATATTTTTCAAAAATTTACTGGAAGAGATTCATCATTTACATCAAAATTACCAGAGTAAAAACAAGTGAATCAATTCTGCCCCTGGCATTACTAAAGGACTTATCACCATAAACAACACACAATTTTTGATAAGCCTATATTATATTTTTTCCTTTTCATAAAAAAAAAAAAAAAAAAAGTTGACACTCTCTATTTCCCAAGTGCTATCATTTTGTCTTAGTATTTGAACACTATCTTTATTAATAGAATATTATCTAGCATTTTATCTTTCAACTGCTTCTTTTTCCCCAATCCAATATGTATATATTTTATTACATATTAAATTTATCATCTTTGTTTAGTTTTTGTCCAGAAGATGGCTACAATGTGAAACTCAAAACATTTGCATAGATAAATATTTATGATTTTCAACATCTAATTTTTTTCTAATTCCTCTTTCTCTAATCTCTTTAACTAAAAAGATTGTTTTCCTTAGTAAAAAGTGTTCATTTCAGCTTGGAGGATTGGCATTGGAGAGAGAAGTGAGAGCACTTACTGGATACCTTGGAAACACCACTTCCTGGGGCATGAGAGAGCGTTTAGCCCGTCTTGGGCAAATAGCCATGCTTCTTAATTTAGAGAAAGTATCAGAGGTGTCAGAGCTTTGGACACAAACTAGACTTCCATGGAGATTAGCACCTGGTGAAATTAAGAAAGTACTAAAACTTAGGTGAGTATATTCATGTTTCCATTTTTTATTAATAGTAGCAGCATTCAGATTTATTTGAAAAATGAAAACCAAACATTGGTAGGCATCTCATAACTCTCTTTTTTCTTCATGCAGAATGAAGAACCAATTAAGTCTTATTTGTGCGAGCAAAGTTACTTTTGACAATGGGGAAAAGTACTTTAAATTTTCCACTTTTTTTTTTTCTTCATTGTAGTTTAAAAGCATTTAAGATCAATGATTTCATATGTCAAGGTTTTAAGTAGTACTGCTCATTCCCCGGGTCGATGTAAAGATAAAATATTACACTTAGCAAGAGTGTAGTCCATATGACGGTTAATTGGTCCCTTTCATGTTATCATTACTGCTAAATCTAGCCATATACCTTTTACATCAACACCGTTCCCTCCAATGTAAACAACAAGGGACTGCCACTGGTTCTGGACTGCTACCTGGTCTTCTTGGCCTTACATAGTGTCTTATTTAATACTATACAATAGATTAATTTGTAGTATTAACAGCTGTTATATTTAAAGGGTTATTATCACCAAACCATCTTCTGTTGGCGAGCGCTTTCAGACATTATCCATCCTCATGGCCAAATACATGAGTTCACTGTCACAGTCTGTATTCAACTTGAGTTTTTAATGGCCACGAGGATGGTAATGTCCGAAAGTGCTCGCTAACAGAAGATGGTTTGCAGAAACCAATGAAAACGGATAATAGAAGGTATGATAGCTGTTATATTTTATTAATCCTATCTCAGTTTATGATCGAATCCTTAAAACTTCATGTATATTATATATTTATTATGTATACATATTATGTGTTAGAAATTTAATAAAAGTAATGAAAAACAGGAGTTAATATAAAATATTTTTTTTTGTTTTTAATTTTATTATGCAATGAAACATTAATATTTTATTAATGAAATTTATTTCTATCATATTAAAATTTAATGATTCTTTTAGATGTACCAACATTTTCTTTATTTTATTTATTTATTTTTTTTTTTTTATTAGGATAAACGTAAATAAGTATTAGCTTTAATGTCAG
>KZ807054.1:751143-766647 GCA_000696205.2 Oncopeltus fasciatus
GACGGCTTACAATGTAAGCCGAAATGTTGGCAGATAATCTTTAAAAGAAATAATTTTTTTTTTTTAATAGATTATTTACATTTTAAAAGGAGAATATTGTAACTCAGGTTTTAACAAAATAGAAAAATATTTAAAAGATTTTTTTTATTTGAATTTCTTTTCTATATAATAGACATTACAATCTTAAGTCTTTATATATGCGACAATATCATTACATATATACATTTTGTCCTAGGAGGAAGAAAATGATAAATATACATCTCAAATATTTTTTAAACTATAAAATTTGTTAACACACTTAACTGATACATTAATAGGAATGCGTTCAGCATAAATGTAAAATCTTAATGAGGGAAGAGTTTTCTTATAAACATTATACATTTTCTTGTAAAATTTCATAGGTTCAGTGAAAACTTACCAAAAAATATGTGTATAACTTTATTTTCTTAAACTAAATCCTATTGATGTGTCACACTAATATTCATCAAGCATACAATGTGAGCCTCTCCCTCATTTTATAAAATATCACTTTAATTATATTCCTAAGGCAAGTATTAAAAATCACCTATGCTTGTGAGCAAATTTCTAAATATACATTGTTGGAAAATATGAACTACTCATAATCCTCAAAGGAATATACTCCAAAAAGGATTTCTAATGTTATATGATAAACTTTATAAACTAATATATTCAATTTTCATATTATGAACGAATATACAAATGCAGACATATGTATTTATTTATATACAGAATTTATAATGTTCACTAAACTTTGGTAATTTTAGATCCGCCTTCACACAAATTATTCCGTCATTTTTATCACAGCTTAAATAGATTTTTTTTCTAACAAAATAATAAAATTAAGAAAAAATACAGAAAATCCTAGATATAAACTGTACAAAAATGATATATTTTTTATTTACAATATTATCAGATAAATAGTACATAATAATTCTCGATAGCACCTCGAGTTAAGGCATGATTACTTATGAAAAAAATTAAAAGAAATAAATTATTTAATAGTCTAACTTAAACTACAGCTTCAAAATATGTGAAAAAGTTTGAATAATATCAAACCCACTTTTGAAACTTACATCCAATAACATTTAGGCAGTACAGTGAAGTATAAGTATCTGCTTATTTGATTTTTAGAATACTAAAGAATCAAATTAATATGATTATTTAAGTGATGACATAAATAAATCCAGTAGGCCAGCACAGTGAAACTACATAGATAGGTAAAATTAAGATAAATCGATTTGGAACAAATTCTTTTTTCTAAATTCTAAAATATAAAGTTATAGTTCAATAAATTTTCATAATAATTATCAAAATGATATAATTTTATATTAGATTGAAAATTGATAAGTAAATACAATTTAATGGTTTGCTTAATAAGATTCTCTTAAATAAATACACTAATACACTTATTCATAGATTAAGGTAAGCTGCATATTATGGCTAGTTGTAGTATTATTGTCAAGTCAATGCCATAAGATATAGATTCTCATGAATAATGAATAAAGGTTGCTCGCCAAGGATAAAAATTCACCAAGAATTTACTCAATAATAAATTGGCCCAACTCATTCTGTTTAGTCATATTATATCACATGATACTTATATTTCACATCAGTTCAATGAATTATTAATTAACTGATTAATAAAAGAATAAAAACTATTTTATTGTGGCCACAACTAAAATGATGGCTACCATATTGGCACAAGCATTTTTGATGTAGAGCCAAAACATGACTTTTAATTTGATTTTACAAGGGCTCACTAGACCATGTCAAGAGAGTCTGAATCGAGCCTATTGGAATCTATGGAGTCAAAGTATTGAGGGATGCTGTCTTCCTCTTTCTTCCTCAGACCAGTTACTAGAAGAGTTCTCTGTGCTCTTGGAAGTGAAGAATGAGGACGAGGTTTCACTTCATGATGGATAACTATCTCAGATCTCATAGACCTGTCTAGCTCCCGACTTTCCAGTGAATCATGGTCAAGCCCAGTCTGAAAAAGCAATCATTCATGTTACTATCATTGACTATTAAGCATATCATAATTAATTAAAGTTAAAATGTATTAAAATTTTGGTTTGAATGCACCTAATATGTTTTGGTAGATTCGACACCATATATGCAGAGACTACATGAAAAATGTGTGTTTTATTAGATTCTTTCTTTCATTAATATTTTTGAAAATTTTATGCAGGTTCCTATAATAGTCAAAGTAATAATACAAATAGAAGGGTTACCTGAAAAGAAAGATGAAGGGGGAAAAATCTAAATGTATAAAACACTCATTTTAAATGGAAAGATAAAAGTATTTTAAAAATTTGTATTGCCTGTTATTTTTTCTGTTTTTGAAATAATTTTCCATTATTCTCTTCCTGAGTTCTTAACAAAAAGTTACAGTTTTGCCATGCTG
The DNA here is from genome assembly GCA_000696205.2 of Oncopeltus fasciatus. NCBI lineage: Eukaryota > Metazoa > Arthropoda > Insecta > Hemiptera > Lygaeidae > Oncopeltus > Oncopeltus fasciatus. The sequence continues at coordinate 753,569 of KZ807054.1, forward strand.
GTAGCAAAGCTTCTAGTATCCCCTAAGTATTGGATACTCCTTTTTTTTGCTGAGTCTTTATTTTTAAGGTTTAAACTTCATCTTAAAAGTTTAAACATCTTTAAAATAGGAGTGTGCCAGCTTTGGTATCGGTGGAATATACCAAATAGCCAAGCTTGCATAATGCTTCCTAAATCATGTCTCAACACAGGAATATGAAGCTCATTACTCTGAAATCTATAGGTAGAGGAGAATTGAATGTAAAATTGGTATTTTGTATCCCAATGAAAATGGGGTATTATTTCTTGAAAACAGAACAGTTTTCACCTCTCACTCTTCCAAATAATATCACGACAAGTCTTAAATAAGAAAGTTATTTTTTCTTCAATAATAGTGTGTCAATGTGATAATAAATATCACCCCCTGATGATATAATATTATATTGGATTAAAAATGGATAAGTAAATACAAGGTAATGGTTTGCTTAATAAGATTCTCTTAAATAAATACACTAATACACTTATTCATAGATTAAGGCAGCTGTATATGGCTAGTTGTAATAATATTGTCAAGTCAATGCTATAAGCTATAGATTTCTCATGAATAATGAATAAAGGTGAGCAACCTTTATTCTTTTTTATAATATATCATAATAAAGATTATTTCAAGGATAAAAATTCACTAAGAATTTACCCAATATTAAATTGGCCCATCTCATTCTATTTAGTCATATTATACCACATGATACTTATATTTCACAGAACGTGGTATTAATTACTCATTACTTAATAATTAATTACTTATTGAGCAAATGAGATATTAAAAAGAAAGGTAAAAATAAGTAAATTGTTCCTATCGTGCATTAATTCTATCAATGGTTTGGGTAACTTATCTTTTTAAAATTTGTCACACGGCTAAACTATCAACTTTCATTTTTGTAACGACTAAAAAGCAGCATGACAAAAAATGTACTCTCTTTTAGATAACTAAAGTATTACAAGGCAGTTTAGATAGAAATATTTTTGATTGCTTAAATTCTCTGGACACTTTCAATTTTAAGCCATGTACAGAATGAAAAGTGCTATAATTTAGGCATCAGTTTTTTGTTTTTTTTTTAAAAAAAAGGTTTAAAATGTAATTCAAAAATTTTCTCAATAATAAGCTTTTCTTTTTGTAGTGTACATGGAGGGAGGGTGGCTCAGGGAGAAAAATGAAATCAGCTTATTTTAGAACACGTGGCCAATTTGAAAAATTGACAATATCATCATTTTTGTAAGAGATATGAAAATTTTTAAAGACCCTAATAAATGTTATAAGTCATTTTTAACAATGAAAAAAAAAATTACTAGATGAGTCAACTGAACTGTTTCCATGATTTTTGTAAAATGCATGAACTCAAAAAGTATTTCTCAATTATATATGACTCAAGATATTTATGTACTGTAAGCATTAAAATGTTGAGAGAGGTGGGGGGTATAGTATTCCAATGCAATTAAATTTAAAAAAAAAATTAAAATTATAAAACGCTCTGGAGCTTCAAAATGAGGGATGAAACTTGTTATAAATTCAAATAGATTTTATTATGGAAAATATTTAAGAGAAATTGTCAGAGAGAACCATAACTAATAAATACATTGTATATTTATTTTCTAGAATATTATTTAAGCAAATAATTTTCTTTTTCTAAAAAAAATGTTCAACTAGTTAAATCATACTGAATATCTCACTCTTGATTTTTTTTTCTTTTTAAACATAAACAGACAGGTGAGATAAAAGAGAGAGCAATTGGGCTGACTGATTACACACATTCTTTTATCTTAGATGACAATAGGCTAAGTCTGGTTGGCCATGCGATATAGAGACTGTCCAGGGGAGCGTGGAGACAATGTATTTCCTGGCAGGAACTACAGTCCCCTGACTACAAGGTAATATTCAACCTGCTGGTTTGCCCACCCAACAGCAAACTAAATGGCCCTACCCAGGAAGTGAACCAATGAACTAGATTATATTTGAGACACATTTAGAAATTTAATAAAACAAAAACCCTTATTTGCATTAAGTTAACAGAATATTTATAAAATTACAAATACATTTAATTGCTTTATAAAATCTTAGAACTATTGTCCCTGATTGGATACATGCCAATGTGGACTATTCAACTGTGGTATTGACACAGGGACAACTGTTGAAATTTGGCTTTTTAGTAAACAAACATGATCATTAAATAACATAACCAGCACAATACTGATATTTGATCAGCAAGAAACTCACATAGATCATTTAAAAAAAAATTTTTTTTATAAATAATTGCAGTGTTTTTGGAAATATTTTGAAAAATATCTAGTGATAACACTCACATAACTTTATTACTTTTTAAATAAAACCTATTTAAACTAATAACAAGTTTCATGAAAGTCAATAGAGCTGTATTCAAAATTTGTACTAATTGATTTACTTTTCTGACTTAATTCTTATGCTATAAGTAAGGAAATTGATTGGTAAAAAAACGTTAATGTCCAAAGATGATTTTAGTTGGGGTTCGGTCGAGGTAGATCCAAAAAAACACAAATAAAAAAATACATTTTTTTAATTGTGTTTTTTTGGATCTACCTCGACCGAACCCCAACTAAAATCATCTTAGAATAATATCTACGGTCAACAAACTCTCTTTTAAAATAANTGGCCAAAAAAACACAAATAAAAAAATACATTTTTTTAATTGTGTTTTTTTGGATCTACCTCGACCGAACCCCAACTAAAATCATCTTAGAATAATATCTACGGTCAACAAACTCTCTTATTGTTAATGTCCAAATTTTCAAAAAATTTTCTTATTTTTGAGTTGTTTTGAATCTAAAAAATTATTTTCTGTAAATCAACTGTATCAACTGTATGTGTGGCATACTTGATTGTCAATGAATAAACTGACCAAATGAATTGACAACTTTAGAAGAGTAGTATCCTAGAATGTCCACTGAATAAAATGTGCACTTGAAGACTAGACAATAGCTACGAACATTTTCATAAGAGGCAAAGATATTGAGCAAATGAGATTTTCTTAACATGCGACACATGAAATTTTAACATAAAAAAATAATATCAGGATGTGAAAAAAATTAATTTGTTTTTTACAAAATTGCTCCAATAAAAATTAATTATTATGAATTCACATAGATTTTATTTTGAAAAATAAAGAAAAATTGAGTAGGATATTAAAATTCTTATTGTATTATTTTCTAAATAATAAAGTTCAAAAAGAGAGTTTTTGAACAGTGAAGATTATTACTAATTTGCTGGGGTTCGGTCAAGGTTGATAAAAAAAAATACATTTCTTTAAATTGTATTTTTTTTGGAAAATCTACTTTGATTATGCAGCTCCTGTGAGTGTGACAGACTTTTTTTTTTAACTCAAAAGGCTTTAAAAAAAATTGAAAACCAAATTTCAATTTTTGACTGTTTGCTTAATTAGCTTGCCTCTGCAATAAAATTGACTAAGAAAAGTTAACAAAGGGCTCAAAAATTTTAATTAAAATATATTGGTATTTTATATTTTAGAGACTATAAATTCCAGAATTTCCAATTCAAAATTTTAGAAGCCTGTCAGAATGTTAATTTTGTAATATCATCGTTAGATAGTTATGTTACTGTTGCCAGGTCATCTAGTATTACCATGAAATAAAGACTACAATGGTTAAATACATAGGATAAATTAAAATATAGGACTAGATAAATTTATCTTTATACATATATTTCAGTATGCCCAGAGTTATATTAACATTAGTGAGAAAAGTTCAAAATATTTTAATGAGAATACTTATTCGGTTATTTGAGCAATGAAGCACAAATAAAAATGAGATAGCAAAACTGAACTAATGCAATATATTGAAACCAATACATAAACAGGTGAATAGGCAGCAACCATGGCAGCTTCATATTATGAGAATCATATAATACTTCCCCCTAATAGCAAGTAAATATAACTTTAGTCTCTCTCTCTTCTCTCTCTCTCTCTCTCTCTCTCTCTCAGTATTTAAAATTCATTTTGAAAGAGGCAATTTCATTTTTAATATTTTTTATTAAAGATGAATGTAAGTTTTTTTTTTTTTTTTGGATAGTACAATTAACATATCAGAATAATCATAACATTATAATAACAACAAGGTTTGTTAAATGTTAATTTAAAAAGAAGCACAGAAGCATAACCTTAACAATACTGTTATTGTCTATTCAACACTAATCCTCTGAGCATGCTTTCCCTCCCTGTAATAAACATGCGACAGTCATAGCATTAGAAATAATTTCATACAAAACCAGCATTGTTAAATTTCAAGCATTAAAGCTCAAAGCAAGAGATATTAGTATTTCAAATTTCAAGGTGACCTGATAAAAGTTCTATTGCTTAAAAAGTTATTTTGAAAAACAATCTTAATAAGCAATAATATAGTTAATACAAATTTAAATATCATTCAAGTAGTAGCTGTTAAATTTTTTTAATTAAAATTAGAAAAATTAATGGCAAGACAATTTAAAAAACAAAAACAAATAATAATATGAACTTGATCGGAGAGAAAACAAACTAAGAGACAAACTGAAAAAACAAATAAACAGAAATCATAACAAAGGCAACAAAAGATAAAAAATAAAAGTTATAAAGAAACTTACAAAAGTGGGGTATGTCGTGACGGAGTTGGCTCCAAGGCTCTGGGAGTGGGGAAGAGTGGGGGATAGCAAAGCAGGCCAAGCTTTTAAATAGTCAATAATAAAATAAAATGAGGTGTGTAAAGAAAAAGAAAAGGTGAAGTGTAGCAAGTTTTTGTGTCTTGTTTAGTTTGAGTAAAATATTTGAGAGATTTAATTTTTTTGGCCCAGAGGATCAATGTTGAAGGACATCTATAAATTTCACTATGCTAGTTTGGAATGTTTCTACTTAGAAATTCAGAATTTCATAAGAAATAAAAACAATAAAATAAAAAAAAGGTCTAGTCCAAAGGAGGGTGGATAGCCGTTTAAAATTAGATTGTAAATAATCTCGTAAAAGTATTTTTAAGTTAGAAAAAACTGCATGATTAATTGATAGTAAAAATTAATAAAATAAATTGAGTAATAGTTTTATTATTTTTAAATAAAACTAGGAGACTTGGAAAGATTAATCAAGTAAATATAATTCAAATATGAAGAATTTATTTTATGTATAGTTATAATTTAGAAAAATTTTGCTCTATTAATTTTGCACTTTACAATACTGTAAGCATCTGTTCTTATTTTTTTTTAAATCCTTATTTTAAGAATAAAAACTGCTTTCATACACCATTAATAAAAGCAAATATTTTTCATTAATGCCAATTACTAAAATTTCACAGCCTATGAACAAAGATTCAATAATTTTGGGTTGATTAAATAAGTAAATCTAAGAAATAAGTAAACTGCTTCTATATTGCTATCCTCTATGCATTATTAATGCTAATACACCTTATTTACATCAGTTATATATTTAATGGAGCAACTTAATATTATAGAAAAATAATAAAGATTGTTTCTTCTTAGTCCTTACAAAAAATCATTTTTATAAAACAAAAATTTTTTTTTTTAAAGCGGAGATTTACAAAGTTTTCATTTTATTAATTNATATACATATGAAACCTATGTTACACTATGAACATATATTATTAACCTGAATGTAAGATCGAAATAATTCAACAATCAAGATATTAAAAACATTACAAATAAAAACTAATAATAAAAATTAGGTCTGCTTTCTTTAAAAAATTAATATTACTTGAATTGAATGATTTCAATGCAATAAAATTATATAAGTGCTTATCCGCATTGAATGTAGTTTAATGTATCACGAAAATATCTATATGATAGAGGGCTGAGTTGAACAAGATGAGGTCCTAACTTGTATGAAGGGCGGATAGAGGGGTCATAACCAAATAATATTATCTGAACTAATTTTGATTTAGATCATATGAGAACTGTAACTCCTATGGTGTATGCTCGTCTTCAAGATTGCTTATAGCATATAAGATCATGTATAAATTCAAATATATAAATTCCAGAGTTGCTTTTTTTTTATAAAGATTCTGAAGCCCCCCATGTGCAAGCCTTTGTTGAGAAATAACATCAAGTAAAAAGGATATTAGGAATAGGGGATAGACCCTCTCTGTATGATCTTAAGTTATTGTATGATAGGTAAAAACCATGTGGTCAAGTAAAATTCAGCTACCATTAACATCCACAAGAGAAAGGCTCGTAACAAACAAGATCATATCAATTAATTAATTACACTGTTACTTTCACTTAAAATTCTTTTGAAATGATCTAAGATTAGATATTTATCTTTGTTATGAGAGTCAGTAAATTAGAACAATTTCAAAACTATACACATCAGTGTTAGTGTCGATTTCACATTTCGAATAAAGTTGAGTGTCCAATACTTTATCTCTTTTTTATTTCAAAAAGAGGCCCAATTTTACTATTCGTTTTATCTTCCTCAAATTTTGTCATATAGAGTGAAAGATTATCCAATTGTTTCCACACCTGCAATTAAGTATGAAACGTTAAAAAAGACTACAAGACTCGTCTATGAAAATCTTTAAGATAGATAATTTTATAAAACCTGCCATCTCAGCTTTTCCTCAAAATTTGTTCAGTAGTCCAAAGAAAAATAATATTGGTGATTTCTTTCTGAATAGAATGATTAGACAGTGAAATTGACAGAAATGACGCCATAATAATTTTTTAATTGATAACAGAGTTGAGATAATGAGTCATTTTAATTGATTAAGACAGTGGCACATTATCATTAACAAATAAAACAATTTTTTTTTTATAAACTTAAAAGGCTATAATTGAATTTAACTAAAGCCTTTTGGGTATAAAATGGTCCACTAGTAGGTAAACAGAAATTTCAGGAAAACAAAATTAACAGCACCACTAACACATCAGAATTCCAATCTGCAAAATTCCAATGTTAGTATATTAACAATTACTAGACTATAAAATGGTTTTTATATAGTTCTGGTGAAGTCATAGATATTGTTTTAAGGACTAGTTAAAATCCACCAGATTCTAAAGATCATATATGTCTATTAGAACAGAGATTATTAGTATTGTGGTTATAATTGCAATCCACAGACTACAACAATAATCAAGAAACACATAAAATCTATTAAAATTGTCTATCAACTGGCATGTAGATCTGTTTATTCTGGGAACATTTCTGGCGATTGCTCGACCAGCATCTATCTTCAGTAATATTTCTTAAACCCAATCGCGGGTTTTATTTTTAAGCAAATGAAAACATTTACCTTCCCCACAAAATCCAAAACAAAAAGATTTTATGGGGAAGGCAATAATCAGAATATAATTTAAGTTTGATAATAAGATAGATTATTTTTTGGATAACATTAATAATATATTTTTTATATTTGATGTAATTATATTTTTATGATAATTTATATATTCTTCAATCATACTGAAAAACTTTTATGGTGAAAAAGAGTTTTTCTGCTGATTTTAAATTAAAATTTATGTTCACCCAAACATACAGTTTCACAGGTAGTAATAATGAAAAATAATTGTATACACTCTTCGACAAAAATAAATTCCAGAGTGAAAAAGGTTTAGCCCAATAGACATAATCAATTCTATCTGAAGCACAGTTGCCAAAGAATTATAAGATTTCAATATTATAAGCTTCTTCCTTAAAAAGGATAGATGTCTCATTGTACATATTAACTATAAAGAGTTGCTGCTCTGCAAATTTGATTTTTTATAATGTTGGCACCAGTAAGTTCTCACAGAAGTAATAAACATTTGAAATGAAGACAATTTCACCACTGACTAAAGTATTGTGATTAGCATCCGGTTTTTGGGTGATCAACAGGTAGGTTAACCTTATCAACCTTGTTAACTGACTAAAGGTTAAGGTACGCAGTAGATTATAATGTCGCAGGAAAATAATTATAAGATTTCCGTGGCTAAGTCCTTGATAGGACTAAAAAGTAGGCCATGCAAAATTAGAAAAGGAGAACAATGAAAACAACTACTTATGATGTGTGAGGTGTTACAGAATAGTTATTTAAATTGAGGCATATGAAACAAATTTAAAATATAAAACAGCATTAACTACCTTTAATTAATATTTTCCATAGTCTTGAGAGGGTTTTATTATTTGAATTCATTCAAGATAGTAAATTGATCTGAGGTCAAGTAATTTTGCAATAATTTAATCGGATAATGGATTAGGGTAACCTGACAGACAATAAAAAGGATCAAGGACCCTGAGGAAATTTTTCTGTGATTAATCACCATGTTTCTTCTCCTTAATACAAAACCATATTTTCAAAAGTTTTGCCTGTTTAAAAAATATAATAAAACTCTGTAAACCAATAAGTCAAAATCAAAATGTAACAATTACAACAATCAAAATTGATAAAGTAGCGATCATTTTGTCAATTACTTCCTAAAGTGCAACAATAATATCTTTAAATTTTAATAATAACCAGAAAAACTCTTGCTCATTACCTACATTAACCAAGTCCATAACATAACAATAATAAAGGCACAAGCTTGGTTAATATGTGCAATATTACATGGCACAAAGCAGAAGAAGCTTATAAATTTGAAAATTCTTTAACCAAACATTATTTATTGTAATCTGGACCATATAGCTATCTCTCAGGATTGTTTTTAAAATTTAAAATGCAAGACCATAATTAATTATTAATTGAAATTTTATGTAAAAGCATATAATAATTATATTAAAGGGAAATATAGGTGAGGGGCGGAAGGAGTTGAATAATAAATAGTAACAGTCATGTCATAAAANCTTAATATAAGATTAGATTTAAATTTGTTAGTTATAATAATTATATAAAATTAAGATCAGGCTAAAATTTAAAACTGTTGGTTATTACTAATGTCAGTTACTTATTAAATTATAATATAAAGTTAAAAAAACATTTTAATTAATATTTAATTTTATATCATCAGCAGTGTTTATTATTAATACATTTTTCAGCAATTTGTAATAGATGTAGGACAAGGTAGGATACTCGACAAAAATATCATATTTGTAGCTAATTAAGCGTTGGTTTTTTTTTAAATTTCCGATTGTCATCACATAATTTGTTAAAAAAATAAACAAGAAAAATATTTACTTATCTCATTGGTATTCAGTAGCTTTAATTAAAATTGTTACATATCAAAGATCACTTTCTAAGGTCACTGTAGTTTGTTATTCAAATCTTATTTAATTTTTAGTCTTTAATATAATCACGATTCATCATATTATTCTTAAACCACTCATGACAAACTTCAAAATCCCAGTAGAATATAAAATTCCTCACGCTTGAGCTGATGAATTTCAGACTAAAATTTAATAAAATCAATTGCATCAATATATGTTTACGCATCCTCTGTGAATGAAAAAATAAAACTGCAGAATTATTTTTCTGTGTGCTTGAAGTGGAGGAAACGACCTTAGTAAGTGTGCTTGGTATACCAGTCAGTGGAGATGGAGCCATTGGTGTTTCGGATAATAAGGGTGTCAAGGAAGGGGAGTTGATAATCAGATTCCATTTCTATGGTAAATTTTAGACGAGGGTGGTATGAGTTAAATGCAGTAAAGATCTGGGGGATTTTATTTGGATTGAGAATGAGAAGGAGGTCGTCGACATATTTTTTAAGGAAGAATATGTCGTTGTGAAAGGGGGGAAGGATAGAGTCTAGGAGGTCGTTATGGGTGATGTTTGAAATGTCGGGAGCAAGGTTATTTCTACATTATTATATATTATTTATTATTATCTACAGCCCTGAAGATGGCTTACAATGAAAGCTAAAACGTTGGCAGATAATCTTTTAAAAAAATACACTTTTTTTTAAATTTGTATTTATTTTTTTTTGGATCTACCTTGACCGAACCCCAAATAAAATCATCTAAAAATAATATCTACTTTCAAAAACTTCTCTATTTGATGTTTATTTTTTTTTTACCTTTCCCCTTATTATTTCACTAGCTTCTTATGATTTAGTACAATAATACTATAAGGACACTGTACCACTACAAGGACATCCGTTGACAATTCCCCGGAGTGTTTCAGCCGCAAACCGCCAGACAATTACACACCGCCTACGTCCAGAATGCATAATTGATGCAAGCCCTTCGTGATAATATAGCGAAAACATTGTACTTAAATTCATGCTATTAACTTGACAGCTATATATATATATATATATATTNGCTCAATTTGTTTAAGAAGTTATTTTTAAAGATAATTTAGACTGATATTAAATAAAAGTATTACAAATAACATTTTGTCTTGACATAGAGAAAACCTAATGAGCCAAGGAAATCTTCTGGCATCCGATAGCAATCTATTGTTACGAACTGCATTGATTGGAATTATGGTTCCAGAATTATCGTTCTGGAACATGAAGAATTATCGCAGCATCATCTTCCAGAATTATCGCTTGGGAAATTTGCCTCCACCGTGTGTTAAATTATTAATAAATCAATGTAACCTTTAATCAGTGATTTATATTCTCCGCAAGAGAGAATTTCCTAGTGAGGAAGGCTTCAGCTGACAGATTGTTCCAAGTTGATACTCTTGCTGCAATATATTCATATATCCCCGTTCAATGAACCATCTCATCGGCCATTAATAAGTCATTCTCAAAGATGCATTATGGGAACAATGGATATAATTAAACCATCACTTTTGCTCATAAACAGAATTTCTATGGGGTCTGAAGTAGGATGAAAGGAGTTATTTATATTGATACTCTCCCTTCCTTCTCTTCCATACTCACCTTTTCTTCTCTCTCTCTCTCTCTCTCTCTCTCTGCACATATATATAATTTCCCCAAGACATTTTTTGCTTTTAAATGATTGCAGTGAAATAAATTGTATTTTAAAATACGGTAAAATCAATAAATGATTATTTGTAGTTCAGTAAATTCCATTATTATTTCTTTCAATAGTTCTTTAATTCTAGGCTTGTTCTAGTTGATACACACAAAAACTTGTTGAGGTATGTACTTGCACAGTTACTTTTCTTTAAAGTTTTTGATGTTTTTTATTTTGCCTAGGGGTGGATTGTTAATCTACAACCACTGCCAAATACAGATATATTATATATGAAATAGTTAAATGTTATATTATTCCAAATAGAGAGTTTTTTGACCGTAGATATTATTATTAAATGATATTAGTTGGGGTTCGGCCAAGGTAAATCCAAAAAACACAAATTTAAAAAATACATTTTTTAAATTTGTGTTTTTTGGATTTACCTTGACCGAACCCCAACTAAAATCATCTTAGAATCTCTATTAACTTTTTTCCTTATTGCCTTTTTATACATAATATTTTTCTCTTGCCCTAATTTATGTCTATCTTTAAAGAAATATAGACTTTTCTTCTGTGTAATGGAAATTATTCCATATAATTTTTCAGGATTCTGATATCTGTGTCACTATCAATGCTCGTCTTATGTAGATATGTGTAAATGTAATGGGACTTGAAATGCAGGGTATAGTTTAGGGCAATACTTGTACAGATATCAGCCATCTTCAGTGTTGTCCCATCCCACTGATGGTGAAATATACTTGAAACTATCCATCCTCTTTTAGTATTTAGTGTGAAACATTTTAAACTTCAAGCGAGGTAGCATCAATTTCGAATGCATTCTTTTTGTTAATTTTTATTGATAATATTTACCAGTTTTGTATCTTAAACACATATTAAATAAAAATTTACGAATAATGAATTTCTTTTCATTAAAAGATAGGATTAGGAAGTTCTAAATGCAACTCTTTGTTACTTAAATAATGAATATTCATTTGTCTTTTCCAGCCATTTGTCTGAAATAACTTGCTATTCTTTGAGTAATTCTTAGTCAATAGAACAAAGTTTCTTCTTTGAGGTTCAGAGTAAATAGGATTGCTATCATAGAAAGGTTGTCTTGTGGGCTGGGGATTAGGAAGAAAGGATTTCTGTGAAGTCTTGAGGGTTCCTTCTCTTAATCCCACTGTCCAAGGACATCCTTTACAGAGCCCAGTTATCTGTCTAGAACTACTTCCTTCGAAATTAAGATTTCAAATCTTAGAAGTATCAAGAAATCCGCTGAAAAAACTGAAAGATGAAAAGCTTGAACAATTTTTATCATCTCTCATTATAGGTTTAACAGGCCTGTTTGTCAATGTAAATTTACTGTACTGCTGTACTAAATTTACTGTACTACTGTACTAAATTTACTGTACTGCTGTACTAAATTAAAAATGAATTTTATGGGTGAGCCACAAGAATCCATCATCAGCCCTCTTCTCTTTAACATTTAGAGTTTAAAAAATGTCAGCCACGGTCGTTGATACTCTCGTCTTATGCATATGTCATAAAGATTGACCTCATCTGTGTAGTGTTGTTTTAGGAGATGGGGCTGTCATTTACCTCAAGCAAGATGGAGGTCATAACTTTTACACTTTAAAAGGTATGACTGAAACTATATAAACTTTACTTTAAAGAAACACCGATGGAGTAAAAGCGAATTAAAGAAAATATGAAATATTCTAACTCTTCTGGAATATACTGAATAATGCAAAAAAATAAGACAAGCACATGCGAAGTACTTCCCGCTCTGAGAGGGAAATTACCGTATAAGTAATTTCTATAGTAACTCTTGAAGTACACATGCTGAGCCCCTAACAAAACGCAACTAAGTAAGCACAACTTTTGGGAATATGGTTCCCCGCTTAGCTGTAAGAGCGCTTTCTTAGAAACTCCTTGATCCGGAAGGAGCTTATGTGAGTTAGGACGAACTCCACCAACTTCCTGGATCGTGTCAGATCCAATCTCGACCTTTAAGTAGAACGCCTGGGGCAGATCTCAACTGACAGGAGGCTTAGGTCTTGATTGGCACTTTACACCTATATTTTCACATTTTCTATCTTCACCCTAAAAACATGCAATTTTTAAAAAGCATATAGTTTAAGGAATAATAAATTTTAGCATTAGAGGAATTAATAATGTGATTTTCATCCTAGTTAATTAAAAAAAATTATTCAATAATAAATATTATTACATATTATAAATATTATTA
>KZ807055.1:0-31291 GCA_000696205.2 Oncopeltus fasciatus
ATTAATATTGAATAATATAATACATATACTGGCAACCCACCCGCCGTTTGATTTGGGCGAGGTATCCATTCAATTGTAACATGTGTCTAACGAAAGACGACCAAACCTCTCCGCAGACGCAGGAAGATTGAGAGGTACAATATCTCAACTTGCAGTCATCTCTTCTAAATTGCAGACTATCACAATAAACATTCACACCCTTCGCCAGAAATCAAGTCAGATGGCATTAGCGTTTGCATTATCAGAGGGATACTGTTAGATATCTCACAGTTGGTAATTTGACTTTACAATAGAGCGACATTATCGTGCAACACTCATGAAATGCGGTCACGCTTAAAGTGAGCCAAATTTAGTTACATCAGTACTATACGTCACGTATCAATCGAATAAAAGGCGAAGGTCATCTACACTCAGACACGACTGATACTCTATCCCCACATTCATCAATGGATTTCGGTAATCACTAAACACTATCATTCATCCAGGCATGCATCATTTCTGGCAATGTTTGCTACAATCAATTCATCATTCTTGACAAGAACTCGATGGCACTGAGTACTTCATTGGCTCTCTGTGCAGTTCTAGTAATTATTGAAGATATTTTCTGTAGATTTGAAAGAGCCTTGCTTCATAAACATGGTCTCTTCATATTTTACACACACACACACACACACACACACACACACACACACACACACACACACACACACACACACACACACACACACACACATATATATATATTTTTTTTTTTAATCGCTCTAGAGTATCTCCTAACAATCATTCTTGAGACTTAAGGTTAATTACTATAGGTTTAGTAGCTAAAAAACTGATGAGATAACAAAAAAAATATTTTTTGGTCATTTTCCATTAAGTCAGTATGGAAAAGTTGGAAGCAAGCCGTTTCTTCAAAAGTTCTCTTGGCAGGATCGAAGGAATTTGGCGAAGTTTATCGACAACAATCCCCATTCAGGATTGGAAAGTTGGAGACTTTCTTAAGCACTGCCTTTGAGAATGGGACACAAAGACCTTCGGTAACACTCCGCCTGGGAGGTTCGGGCGTGTTATGAGCGGGCGACGTGTTCAGAACGGCAGACACCTCGAGAAGGCCCTTTTACTCCTGAATGTTGGCACAAGAGTTACTCTGAGTGGACTTTTGTTTACTTCTCCAAGTTATCCTTCCCTCTACTTCCGTTCCCGGACACACTCTGGAAGAGTCCTGTCGCGAACAGGCGCCCTATTGTAGCTATCCGTCCCCTGCTTACTCTGTGTAATTAGTTCGAATTAGAAAGTTGATAAAATACGGCTTATTTTATCGCATCGGGATGAATATTGGCTTCACAAGTTGGAAACTTTTCTTTTCAAAATCATTTCTTTCTACTCTTATAAAACAACTAGATATTTACATAAGTTGGTAAAGAGTAACTCATTATAACAAAGAAATAGTATTTATCTATCATCGCTAACCAACATATTTTTATAATATTGTTATAAAACCACGATGAAAATTATTTAGTTTCGACTCTACTGAGCCATCTTCAGGATTTTCTCCACACCTTCAATATCTTCACGAGATACAGGCAAAACTAAGCAATTCAACGTAAAGTATGGTCAGAAAATAAATAATTATGGGTAAGACACATCACATTATGTGTATTACTTTTCATCTTATAAGTGTAATTATTGATTCTGACAGATTTAATCTGCAATCTGTATAATTCATTATCAGTAAAAGTTTGCATCAGTCAAATCCATAATAGGTATCGATTATAAAGAAATAAGAATCATACAAGACTTTTGTCATTTTCGTGACAGACTTTGCTCCCATTGAGAGAATTTACATATCTATTTTTATAAATGAAGCACAACACGTTAAATATAGACGAAGTGGATATTTTATTTATCTTTGAAGATAACGGTATTTATTTACTCTCTCACAACGAATCACACACAATGAAACTTAATTTTCAGGTCAATATATATTTTTCATTTATTGAAATAAATATATTTCAATATAAAATATGTAAAGAATCTTTTCTACTTAATATATTCAACTGTCCTTTAATATTAGTGCGAATTTAAAATTATTGAAACAAAATACATGAAGGAAATACAGTGATGGTTTGTGACAGGGTCACCTTATCATGAGAGAATCATTAGATTAAATTTTAAATTAATTGTGTAAATATATAATAATTCGTCAATATGGTAATAAAGAATTAAGATTTTTATAGAAAGCAGAAACTTACATGTCTGTCCAAATATATGTAAATGACTATATGTATATATAATGATAGCGAGAGTAAGAGAATTAAAACTCTCATTTGTCTTGGGAGTTTTTCGCGCGCAACTAAAATTTTAAGCTTTTTAAATTTTATATTTCACATTGTATGCTGAATAAAGTAGTCAGAGTTTCGTCAGGATCAAGGATTTGACCCTGGCCGAAACCCTGACTAATTTCTCCAGCATAATACTCAACGGCCAACGAACCTCCTACCAGTTCAATTTTAAATTCGTAGCAGACTAAATAACTTAAATTTTATATATTTTGGAAACAGGTAGTCCGTTAATGAATTTTAAATCTGTACTAATTTAAAATGAATAAGAATTCAAATTTTAACTACTTTGATTCATTAGATATTAAAACGTCTAAATTAGCTCATGATGTTCATGTGTTTTACGGTGGCGCTGACTGTAAAATACTGTAATGAAATTTAATGGGATAGTAGCGTGTTAGCTGAATTTATATTATCTAAATTTTTCGGGTTGACTTTTTTATTTTTAAGTGAACAGCATATTCAAAACACAAAATCAATGAGGCCATTTCCATTAAAAATGAATAGAAATAAGAAAAAAAAAAACCTATTTTAATGTTCATGCGGAAAAACAATATGAAAAAAAAGTTGAGGAAAATGCACTAGCTATAGACCTAATCTTATTCCCAATCATAAGTTTGGATTCCGCCCTCATCACTCTACCTATCAGCAAGTGTTTCGTATTTTAGATTGCATCTCATCATCCCTTGAGAAAAAAGAGTATTGTACGGATGCGTTTCTGGATGTATCACAAGCTATTGATCGTGTCTGGTACAAGGGCCTTGAAGCGTATCCTCCCAAATTCCATCTATCTAATTATCCGCTTTTATTCATCCAACCGATTTTTCCGAGTCCGACAGGGATCAGATTACTCCAACTAGAAGTAGAAGCGGGAGTTCCTCAGGGCAGTGTGCTCAGACCATACTCTATATAATTTATTCTTCAGACTTCCCAATAACAGCTGATACTCTCTCTTCTACCTTGGCCGATGATATTGCCATCATCGCGACAGATCCTGATCCCTCAGTTGCTATTTATATCCTTTAAGTACATCTTTACCACATAGGCGCTGGGTGCAAGATGTGGCGTATAAAATAAATGAAAGCAAGTGTGTCACGTCACATTTACTCTCTGCACCAAGCCTCCACTTAATCTCACCTTAAACGAAATTCCTATTTCCCAATCCAACTCCGTAAGATACCTCGGTTTCTACTTGGACTTAAGACAAACATGGAAAGAACACATAAGACATAAGAGACAAGACCTAAACAGACGCTACGGACTATTTATTGACTAATCGGACGAACATCGAAATTATCAGTACACAACAAATAAACAATATACAAAACTTTTCTTAAACTCATTTGAACTCTGAGACACCCCTAAACCTTTCAACACCCAACGCATCCAATTCTTCCAGTTCAAAGTCCTCAGAACCATCGTTAATGCTCCTTCTATGTATCCAACTTTACCCTTCACAATGACCTCGTCAACGACTCAATTACCAATCTCTTCTCCAAATTCCATTCCCGCTTCAAAAACATCCTAATCCCTTAGCCAATGAACCATCTTCCCGAATCCATCCCGATAATCCTACACGGCGACTTAAACAGAGATGGCCCCGTGATCTGCTGCATTAAGAGAAATTAGTTGAATTATATATATATAATTTATTTTTTTTAATGTGTTCCTTTTTTCTCTTTTCGGAGTTGCGGCTCTGGCTGTTTTCATTTCAATGCCACTCACGGCCATCGGATAACCTTGTGAGCAATTACAAAATACATATTAACATTTTTTTATTTGTCTATTTTCAGCCCAAATTAAATCTTTAAGGAAATTATAAAACTATTTGATAATATAAATTTAAAAAAGGAATGTATTATCTCTATTATAAAATTAGAGGAAGTCCACTCATAGTAAATTTCGTCATTTAGACCTATGAACATATCCAATAGGTTTCAGCAATCATATATAAGATTGGGGACTTATGGAAGAAATGACATTGAGCAATGGCAATGGTTGAGCTGTACGGCGCCATGTGAAGTGTGCACTCCAGTCTGCAAGGCTGTTTATCAGTCTCCGGTGAATGAAATAACTTCTGAGAAATCCAAATCATTCTCGTCGTGAGGATTAACTTAGTCTTAGACTTCGCTCATTCCCGAATACAGAAGAATATACTTCAGATCCATTTGCTACATTCAATTTCAGTTATCGGCCATCATTTTCAGACTGTGAAGAGGGGATTATCAACTCCGTCTTGGTTTTTGAAGAATTAAAAACTTATTTGTAATAAATAAAGCTTTGATTTTCGCCAATTTCAGGTCTTCATTAGGGCTGAATATGAAAAAAAAAAAACATACAACAATGATATAGAAGCAAGTCTATAGGTCATAATTTAACAAAGAATAAATGAAAATATATAACTGTGTAAAACACGTTCCGTCGTCTACATGTGGTAGTTGGGAGCAAAAGCTTGTACTTATCCCATTGAAGAGGATGCATTGGATTCTCCAAGCGATAAATATGACCGAGAAGTCAGATCGCAAGGTGTGGAAGAGACTAGAGATACAGACACCGATATATGGATTCAACGGCCCTTAGGGGAGTTCAAGCTGACATCGGCCGACTTGTGCGAAACGCCTATTCTTCAGTACATCTGGTAGTTGACATCATTTTAGATGACCTCGTTAACCTGAGACCCAGCATGCTGTGAAGCTGTCTTAGCCGGTGATTCTGACAATTCGTGACGGTTGGGTGATATCAGAGACATTGTTAAATTAGTAAGTCATCTCCTACAACTGGACTCTACACACACACACACACACATACACAAGAACGTACAACATCTTTACGACCCATGAGGAAAATAATATGTTTACGTACTAAGATTCTTACGACACTTATTAGCAAAAAACTTTCTAAAATTTTGTTGTAAATAAACACTCTTGTCTTTCCAAATGAACAAAATTTATATATACACAACGATTTTTGTGCAATATAATTTTCTGATACATCTAATTCTGATTCTCCTCCCAAAGTGGTCTCTACGCATTTGAAATACTCTCGAAAATGGCATTTGTCCAAAAGCTTCGTGCATAAGATGTTGTTTTTTTTGGGTTGTAAGAAGACAAGAATTTTCATAACTTATTACAGAGATATACCCTAAGAAGAATCTTCAAGAAAAAGTGGATTTTTTAAATCACTAAAGAAATTTAAACTCTAAAATATCCTCCAATAGCCCGGCCTACATCTTTTGCAAGCTTACTTTTTCTCATTATTTGACATTTAGGACTTCTTTCTGTTTATTTTAAATTAAACCAAACGGCAAAGCAAAAGGACATGTTACCATTTCCTTTTTTGGTTAGTTATATCATAAAAATTAACCTGCTAAAATTATTATGTAGTAACTAATTGCAGTATAAGCTGGTCTTTGATTAGAAGGGGTGAGGGTTGAAAACAAAGTAAACATGGATAAAAAGCAACTTACAAATTTGATCATTTCATGCTACATCCAGTAGAGACTAGGCTTTGAAAGCTCTTATATAATGAGAATCTACTGTAATGAGAATATTTAAATGTACGAAACAGAAAATCATATTCAGGTTATTGTAATGGGCTACGGGACGCTAATAATAAAAGATGAGAGATAAATATAAGTTAATTCATTATCACAAATAATTAAATCTACTAATTACAATATAACCTTAGAATCTACTGATCTTACTTACTAATACATAAATAAATTTAAATAGGAAATTATTTACAGTTAAGAAATTAATTAATATGTACAAATTATTTTAATATAGTTATTTTCTTAGAGGCCCAAGATAATTTGTCAATCAACTGCCACAGACTGAGACTGATTAAAAATTTGGTGTTGAATTAATTACTCAAGTAATTAATGATACTTAATCCTTAAAGGTAATTTGTAGATTTATCTAATTTTTTGAATAAATATTATTACAATATTTTTATCTAATGAAGGATATACAGGAACGATCTCATAATCTTAAAAAAAAGCTCGTGATCTATTTATCTCTTATAAAAACGTATATTTTTGTTATAATATTCTTTTCCTGTTTAAATTAAATGAATTTCATGTCGTAGGAACATTAAAATCTTTTAGAAAATATATACAGTGTCTGAACTGTAACTGGAGATACATATTTTTTCCCTTAGCTGTTATCTGAATTTTTTATTTTTATTTTACGTAGACCAAAGAGGATCTAAGTAAGTTTCAGAAATGCACCTCTCAATGCAACGATGTTTGTCACAAACAATGCAGCTTCTACTTAACAAAAGGCTGGTTATATTTGAATTTAATGATTTAACGATGAGATCTACATTGCATTCACAACCGCGCATGAAAATATACATTTTAATTCAAATTAACGCCCAAAAGTCATATAAATAGTATTAATTGTCATATAAAGCCATTTTGAATGTGATTGTCCTGATAGTATTTGTTTCCCAGTTATACCATACGGGTGAATGAAAACTTTCACTCAACCTCTGTCCGGGAAGCAAGCCAGACAGTAGAAGTAATATCCTGGAAGATGGCTTTAATTGATGATGCAGAGTGCCAGGTGATTCCGGAAGCCATCAACGCCAAGAGGTTGCTGGGCTTGGCCTTAATGCTTCCTCTCACGAACGTAGCCAAGGTCCCTTTCGTTTGCCGCTGTGCAAACTTCAAGGGTTTTGAAGGAACCACTATACTCTTCCAATAATAGGTTCACTCCATGAAAATTTATGTAAATTAATTTGATCATTTCTTTCTCGAAGAAGTATCTCGGCGAGAATTATATTTATTTTATTGTCAAATGGACTTAGATAACAATCATATATTATTATTCTATAATATATTGTTATTCGGTAAATAATATATTGTTTTTAAGACTGAGGTATATTAAGTAGTGATTGATAATTACTTCTAGATCAAAGATCTGAGACAAATAACTAATTATAATATTAATTAACTGTATAAATTACTGTTATAAGAAACAATAAAGAAACACTACTTGACAGAACTACTTGTACCTATTAATCGATTAGACTTAGCGATCTGTTTCTAAATCAGAATTGGTGGTAATTGGTAATTTAATGTCTCAGTCATTGGTAATTTAACTGTCTCGGGCATGTGTCTGTGTGTGTGTGTACTTCCGTGTGTGTGCGTGCGTGTACTTCCGTGCGTGGGCAAACGGAAAATGATTTAGGGAAATAGGAAAAGAATAATGTGAAATTTTATTTACTTATATTATTATAAGGCTGTAATTTTGTCAAAAGTTTTAAGCAATGTCAGATAATATTATAGATATATATATATTCTCAAATCGATATATTTGCACATTATTCATTTTTAATTTTTTTTGTCTTTTGTAAGAGCTTTTCGTTTTAACTTTTTGAAATTTTTTTAAATATTTATGTGTGTGTTCATATTTATCATTATCCATATTTATATTTGGAATTGACTATTTTTTCGCCAAGCATTGCGACCTCACATCCTAACAGCATCTCTCCAACGAGGCGGACTAACCGCGGTATAATGAAATCATCTAGACTCGGCGCACTAGTGACTAACCCCGCTCACCACTCTGTAGGCGGAAGACGTCCTCTTCACTCACACCACCAAGGGCGAGACAACCAACTCAATGCTTCTCCCGCGAACACAGATCACCCTCTGGCCTCATGGCTTGGCTTCAAAGGCATACCCTGCTGCTACCATCAACCGAGAAAAGCCATATTGAACATATTTCTGTCAATCTTATCATCTAAAAGTTTTATTCTCAAATTGTTTTGTCAAAAACTATAAGGTTAAACATCCTTTTTTCCGATTATTACTATTTAATTATATTTTCCTTTTATTTATTTTTCATCGTTCTTATTGACATACTTTCCCAATGAATGAGGATAATTTTAGTATAATTTCTAATTATCTATTTCAATAATATTTATAATTATTATTATGACAGACTTCGAGAAGTGATTATTGGAATTCGCTTTTGACTGCGCGTTTGTATACTAGAAACTTTAAGTAAAAGTATGTAAATTAAACTCGTCTCATTACATTTAAATTAGTAAAAGCTATTGCAGTTCTACATCATGACGGAGGCAAATTAACCATGGGAGTGCAGTTTAGAGGTATTCGAGTCACGAACACGCTCATAAAAAGAACATGATCATTACCAGTGTCGTACACGAACAAGCGAGACGTATCTCTCGATCGTCTCGAGGTTGAAGGGGCGGGGGATATCTTCCCCCTACGAAAAACTGTGAAAGGGCTCGAGTTATTTCAGCCGTAATGAAAATCATACGCCCCCCACCCCCACTTCCTCCCTCTCTCTTTCCCTAGGCACTTTTCTCTCCCACTCCCGGCGATAAATTTCGCGTAACGACTTGCATTAAGTGCCCCTCGCCCCTGGATCCTCTCACTCATTAGCATCCTGGAGAAATAACTCCGTTTGGATCCCAGTAGAAGACCGTATATGCAGACCATGGTAAAAATAACAGCAAGAGGCCTCACTTTATACTGTGCAAGCCATTTAAATTTAAATTGAGTCATATGAGGCCAGACTAAGGAAATTCTGTATAGAGCAAAACATATCCTGAAACTCATTGTTAACCAAGTATTCATTAAAATGTCAATAAATAATTCAATGTTTGAATGATCTAAATAGTTTTTCAGAAATACGAAATGTGTAAATTAGTTTTTGATTGAATATACAGCCAATCGCTCTATGAATTGTTTCGTTTGAGAAATCTGAAATACCGAAGAGATGTAGAACTAAATACATCGTTCTTTACTAAATTTTAAAGGGGGTGGCGGCTAAAATTAGAAGTGCAACGCTCATTTCTGCAGAATAGATAAAAAAAATAAATAATGGTTTTTACAGAATTATTTGACCAGAAAACAACTATCTTTGAAGTTTAAAATGTCTATGAGAAGACTTTTTAAGTATGAATTCTTCTATTTGCTATGTTTTCTATATCATTAGCGCCCAAAACCAATCAGCTATAAATCAAAATGTTCTTCATTTAAATATATATTCGGTAAGCCTGTGAATGAAGATTATATTTTATTCTACAAGAAATGCAATGGGAGCCAGAAAAAAAAATTTACTACCCCAGCCGGAAAAAGAACCTGGGTCTCTTTCTGTGCAGGTATGCTGGCCACTGCACCACCGAGGCTAGCTAGATAATTCCTTCTACTCCCCGCACTTTACTCCGAGTCTAAACCCCCAAGTAAGACGAGTATATCGTCCTAAGCTCGAAGGAGCTAACATTGTCCGCAATTTGTTAGACTCTCGTTTTTTCCTATATTTCTTTTTAAATAATAATATTAATTGTGGTATTTAATCCTATGTTAAATTGTCTACAAAAACTGCTAAGGGAGCAAGAAAATAAATCTTATAAAAAAATCTTACTTTCCGCCTGGGCTAGTTAGATTATTTGTATGGCTCTCTTTGCATTTCTTGTAAAAGATTTAACGTATTTTTAATTTATAAATCTTGTGACTGCACGAAAAAAGTGAAATCTTGATTTTAATTTTCTCAATTTATCTTCAAATCGATAATTTAAAATTGCTGGAACCGATTTAAGGAGTAGAGAGAGTGTAGCGAACACAAAAAAATAAATTTCACTATTGTAATTTTTTCGTTTTGTTTCTTCACCACACTTTTTTTCCCACCTTTTTTGGGGCATTATATATATATATATATAGTAGNAAAACCACAACCAAATTAAATATTTATAAATAATTAATATTGAATAATATAATACATATACTGGCAACCCACCCGCCGTTTGATTTGGGCGAGGTATCCATTCAATTGTAACATGTGTCTAACGAAAGACGACCAAACCTCTCCGCAGACGCAGGAAGATTGAGAGGTACAATATCTCAACTTGCAGTCATCTCTTCTAAATTGCAGACTATCACAATAAACATTCACACCCTTCGCCAGAAATCAAGTCAGATGGCATTAGCGTTTGCATTATCAGAGGGATACTGTTAGATATCTCACAGTTGGTAATTTGACTTTACAATAGAGCGACATTATCGTGCAACACTCATGAAATGCGGTCACGCTTAAAGTGAGCCAAATTTAGTTACATCAGTACTATACGTCACGTATCAATCGAATAAAAGGCGAAGGTCATCTACACTCAGACACGACTGATACTCTATCCCCACATTCATCAATGGATTTCGGTAATCACTAAACACTATCATTCATCCAGGCATGCATCATTTCTGGCAATGTTTGCTACAATCAATTCATCATTCTTGACAAGAACTCGATGGCACTGAGTACTTCATTGGCTCTCTGTGCAGTTCTAGTAATTATTGAAGATATTTTCTGTAGATTTGAAAGAGCCTTGCTTCATAAACATGGTCTCTTCATATTTTACACACACACACACACACACACACACACACACACACACACACACACACACACACACACACACACACACACACACACACATATATATATATTTTTTTTTTTAATCGCTCTAGAGTATCTCCTAACAATCATTCTTGAGACTTAAGGTTAATTACTATAGGTTTAGTAGCTAAAAAACTGATGAGATAACAAAAAAAATATTTTTTGGTCATTTTCCATTAAGTCAGTATGGAAAAGTTGGAAGCAAGCCGTTTCTTCAAAAGTTCTCTTGGCAGGATCGAAGGAATTTGGCGAAGTTTATCGACAACAATCCCCATTCAGGATTGGAAAGTTGGAGACTTTCTTAAGCACTGCCTTTGAGAATGGGACACAAAGACCTTCGGTAACACTCCGCCTGGGAGGTTCGGGCGTGTTATGAGCGGGCGACGTGTTCAGAACGGCAGACACCTCGAGAAGGCCCTTTTACTCCTGAATGTTGGCACAAGAGTTACTCTGAGTGGACTTTTGTTTACTTCTCCAAGTTATCCTTCCCTCTACTTCCGTTCCCGGACACACTCTGGAAGAGTCCTGTCGCGAACAGGCGCCCTATTGTAGCTATCCGTCCCCTGCTTACTCTGTGTAATTAGTTCGAATTAGAAAGTTGATAAAATACGGCTTATTTTATCGCATCGGGATGAATATTGGCTTCACAAGTTGGAAACTTTTCTTTTCAAAATCATTTCTTTCTACTCTTATAAAACAACTAGATATTTACATAAGTTGGTAAAGAGTAACTCATTATAACAAAGAAATAGTATTTATCTATCATCGCTAACCAACATATTTTTATAATATTGTTATAAAACCACGATGAAAATTATTTAGTTTCGACTCTACTGAGCCATCTTCAGGATTTTCTCCACACCTTCAATATCTTCACGAGATACAGGCAAAACTAAGCAATTCAACGTAAAGTATGGTCAGAAAATAAATAATTATGGGTAAGACACATCACATTATGTGTATTACTTTTCATCTTATAAGTGTAATTATTGATTCTGACAGATTTAATCTGCAATCTGTATAATTCATTATCAGTAAAAGTTTGCATCAGTCAAATCCATAATAGGTATCGATTATAAAGAAATAAGAATCATACAAGACTTTTGTCATTTTCGTGACAGACTTTGCTCCCATTGAGAGAATTTACATATCTATTTTTATAAATGAAGCACAACACGTTAAATATAGACGAAGTGGATATTTTATTTATCTTTGAAGATAACGGTATTTATTTACTCTCTCACAACGAATCACACACAATGAAACTTAATTTTCAGGTCAATATATATTTTTCATTTATTGAAATAAATATATTTCAATATAAAATATGTAAAGAATCTTTTCTACTTAATATATTCAACTGTCCTTTAATATTAGTGCGAATTTAAAATTATTGAAACAAAATACATGAAGGAAATACAGTGATGGTTTGTGACAGGGTCACCTTATCATGAGAGAATCATTAGATTAAATTTTAAATTAATTGTGTAAATATATAATAATTCGTCAATATGGTAATAAAGAATTAAGATTTTTATAGAAAGCAGAAACTTACATGTCTGTCCAAATATATGTAAATGACTATATGTATATATAATGATAGCGAGAGTAAGAGAATTAAAACTCTCATTTGTCTTGGGAGTTTTTCGCGCGCAACTAAAATTTTAAGCTTTTTAAATTTTATATTTCACATTGTATGCTGAATAAAGTAGTCAGAGTTTCGTCAGGATCAAGGATTTGACCCTGGCCGAAACCCTGACTAATTTCTCCAGCATAATACTCAACGGCCAACGAACCTCCTACCAGTTCAATTTTAAATTCGTAGCAGACTAAATAACTTAAATTTTATATATTTTGGAAACAGGTAGTCCGTTAATGAATTTTAAATCTGTACTAATTTAAAATGAATAAGAATTCAAATTTTAACTACTTTGATTCATTAGATATTAAAACGTCTAAATTAGCTCATGATGTTCATGTGTTTTACGGTGGCGCTGACTGTAAAATACTGTAATGAAATTTAATGGGATAGTAGCGTGTTAGCTGAATTTATATTATCTAAATTTTTCGGGTTGACTTTTTTATTTTTAAGTGAACAGCATATTCAAAACACAAAATCAATGAGGCCATTTCCATTAAAAATGAATAGAAATAAGAAAAAAAAAAACCTATTTTAATGTTCATGCGGAAAAACAATATGAAAAAAAAGTTGAGGAAAATGCACTAGCTATAGACCTAATCTTATTCCCAATCATAAGTTTGGATTCCGCCCTCATCACTCTACCTATCAGCAAGTGTTTCGTATTTTAGATTGCATCTCATCATCCCTTGAGAAAAAAGAGTATTGTACGGATGCGTTTCTGGATGTATCACAAGCTATTGATCGTGTCTGGTACAAGGGCCTTGAAGCGTATCCTCCCAAATTCCATCTATCTAATTATCCGCTTTTATTCATCCAACCGATTTTTCCGAGTCCGACAGGGATCAGATTACTCCAACTAGAAGTAGAAGCGGGAGTTCCTCAGGGCAGTGTGCTCAGACCATACTCTATATAATTTATTCTTCAGACTTCCCAATAACAGCTGATACTCTCTCTTCTACCTTGGCCGATGATATTGCCATCATCGCGACAGATCCTGATCCCTCAGTTGCTATTTATATCCTTTAAGTACATCTTTACCACATAGGCGCTGGGTGCAAGATGTGGCGTATAAAATAAATGAAAGCAAGTGTGTCACGTCACATTTACTCTCTGCACCAAGCCTCCACTTAATCTCACCTTAAACGAAATTCCTATTTCCCAATCCAACTCCGTAAGATACCTCGGTTTCTACTTGGACTTAAGACAAACATGGAAAGAACACATAAGACATAAGAGACAAGACCTAAACAGACGCTACGGACTATTTATTGACTAATCGGACGAACATCGAAATTATCAGTACACAACAAATAAACAATATACAAAACTTTTCTTAAACTCATTTGAACTCTGAGACACCCCTAAACCTTTCAACACCCAACGCATCCAATTCTTCCAGTTCAAAGTCCTCAGAACCATCGTTAATGCTCCTTCTATGTATCCAACTTTACCCTTCACAATGACCTCGTCAACGACTCAATTACCAATCTCTTCTCCAAATTCCATTCCCGCTTCAAAAACATCCTAATCCCTTAGCCAATGAACCATCTTCCCGAATCCATCCCGATAATCCTACACGGCGACTTAAACAGAGATGGCCCCGTGATCTGCTGCATTAAGAGAAATTAGTTGAATTATATATATATAATTTATTTTTTTTAATGTGTTCCTTTTTTCTCTTTTCGGAGTTGCGGCTCTGGCTGTTTTCATTTCAATGCCACTCACGGCCATCGGATAACCTTGTGAGCAATTACAAAATACATATTAACATTTTTTTATTTGTCTATTTTCAGCCCAAATTAAATCTTTAAGGAAATTATAAAACTATTTGATAATATAAATTTAAAAAAGGAATGTATTATCTCTATTATAAAATTAGAGGAAGTCCACTCATAGTAAATTTCGTCATTTAGACCTATGAACATATCCAATAGGTTTCAGCAATCATATATAAGATTGGGGACTTATGGAAGAAATGACATTGAGCAATGGCAATGGTTGAGCTGTACGGCGCCATGTGAAGTGTGCACTCCAGTCTGCAAGGCTGTTTATCAGTCTCCGGTGAATGAAATAACTTCTGAGAAATCCAAATCATTCTCGTCGTGAGGATTAACTTAGTCTTAGACTTCGCTCATTCCCGAATACAGAAGAATATACTTCAGATCCATTTGCTACATTCAATTTCAGTTATCGGCCATCATTTTCAGACTGTGAAGAGGGGATTATCAACTCCGTCTTGGTTTTTGAAGAATTAAAAACTTATTTGTAATAAATAAAGCTTTGATTTTCGCCAATTTCAGGTCTTCATTAGGGCTGAATATGAAAAAAAAAAAACATACAACAATGATATAGAAGCAAGTCTATAGGTCATAATTTAACAAAGAATAAATGAAAATATATAACTGTGTAAAACACGTTCCGTCGTCTACATGTGGTAGTTGGGAGCAAAAGCTTGTACTTATCCCATTGAAGAGGATGCATTGGATTCTCCAAGCGATAAATATGACCGAGAAGTCAGATCGCAAGGTGTGGAAGAGACTAGAGATACAGACACCGATATATGGATTCAACGGCCCTTAGGGGAGTTCAAGCTGACATCGGCCGACTTGTGCGAAACGCCTATTCTTC
Source organism: Oncopeltus fasciatus (assembly GCA_000696205.2). NCBI lineage: Eukaryota > Metazoa > Arthropoda > Insecta > Hemiptera > Lygaeidae > Oncopeltus > Oncopeltus fasciatus. The sequence goes on from KZ807055.1 coordinate 15,033, forward strand.
AGTACATCTGGTAGTTGACATCATTTTAGATGACCTCGTTAACCTGAGACCCAGCATGCTGTGAAGCTGTCTTAGCCGGTGATTCTGACAATTCGTGACGGTTGGGTGATATCAGAGACATTGTTAAATTAGTAAGTCATCTCCTACAACTGGACTCTACACACACACACACACACATACACAAGAACGTACAACATCTTTACGACCCATGAGGAAAATAATATGTTTACGTACTAAGATTCTTACGACACTTATTAGCAAAAAACTTTCTAAAATTTTGTTGTAAATAAACACTCTTGTCTTTCCAAATGAACAAAATTTATATATACACAACGATTTTTGTGCAATATAATTTTCTGATACATCTAATTCTGATTCTCCTCCCAAAGTGGTCTCTACGCATTTGAAATACTCTCGAAAATGGCATTTGTCCAAAAGCTTCGTGCATAAGATGTTGTTTTTTTTGGGTTGTAAGAAGACAAGAATTTTCATAACTTATTACAGAGATATACCCTAAGAAGAATCTTCAAGAAAAAGTGGATTTTTTAAATCACTAAAGAAATTTAAACTCTAAAATATCCTCCAATAGCCCGGCCTACATCTTTTGCAAGCTTACTTTTTCTCATTATTTGACATTTAGGACTTCTTTCTGTTTATTTTAAATTAAACCAAACGGCAAAGCAAAAGGACATGTTACCATTTCCTTTTTTGGTTAGTTATATCATAAAAATTAACCTGCTAAAATTATTATGTAGTAACTAATTGCAGTATAAGCTGGTCTTTGATTAGAAGGGGTGAGGGTTGAAAACAAAGTAAACATGGATAAAAAGCAACTTACAAATTTGATCATTTCATGCTACATCCAGTAGAGACTAGGCTTTGAAAGCTCTTATATAATGAGAATCTACTGTAATGAGAATATTTAAATGTACGAAACAGAAAATCATATTCAGGTTATTGTAATGGGCTACGGGACGCTAATAATAAAAGATGAGAGATAAATATAAGTTAATTCATTATCACAAATAATTAAATCTACTAATTACAATATAACCTTAGAATCTACTGATCTTACTTACTAATACATAAATAAATTTAAATAGGAAATTATTTACAGTTAAGAAATTAATTAATATGTACAAATTATTTTAATATAGTTATTTTCTTAGAGGCCCAAGATAATTTGTCAATCAACTGCCACAGACTGAGACAAACTTATCACTGACTTGGGGGGCCGCTGACAAGCTGCTTTTATTGCTTTGTGGAACTGGCATGAAGGGGTTGGAACACTCTCATATGAAATTCCCAGTAAGCCGACTTCCTTCGAAGGAGACAAGGAAGCAGCTGTTATCCTTCGATTGTCCCCCTTCCCGCACAGGTCTGGCCCACACGCCACCTACTTCCTTTTTTTTTTTTTTTTTTTTTTTTTTTTTTTTTTTTTTTTTGCGTGTTAGCCTTCCATTCAACCACTTAGGGTCGTGGAGGAAGGGGCTATCTACAGGTTGCCACCTTATTTTAAACACCCATGGCTCAAGACAAGCTTCTATATTATAAATAAAAGATTGACCTGGGCGGGATTTGAACCCGCGGCGTCAGGATTGCGAGACCCGTACGGATCCCCTGAGCTAGCCTGGTGCCCCACCTACTTCCTTTGTCTTTAACAATGTTATTGTTAATTAAGAGCATGCCTTCCGAATTGTGTTAGTGTCTAATCCGCAGCTCAGTGTCTAATTAAAAAATTAGCTTTATTGAGTAGGTATCTTGGTATTATAATCTCTTGAATCTTGACTTAGATGAATGCATCGCATGCAGTGAGTATATTTTAAGCCTAATGAAGGTCTTGTGGATGCTAATAGACTAAGCTGAAATTGGGCAATATTATGAGCCACAGAGGTCAAGTGATGATTCTTTAGTAAACTTAAAAATTGAAGAAAATAATGTTTACCTAAAAAGTTAAAAAGTATATGTTTTATATGACTAGTAAGGTTCACCGCAAGAAGAGATGAGAGATAGCGCATTCTATTGGGATTCTATAAATGTTTTCGCCTTCTAATAATTTGAAACATAATTGTGGAATTCAATCTCTAAAGCCTAATTGAGTGGGGAAAATGAACTGATTGACGAAGGAAGCCCGTTGGGGGTTGGTTTCAATTACTCTCCCTTTTGGGGGCGGAGTGGGGAGTACACCCCTGCCACTCAGTCTCACCTAACTGGAATTTTTACCGTTTATCTTCATTCCCCTCTTCTCATCCCCCTCTCCCTCCCTACGATTATAGTCCTCCGCCGTGAAGAAGAAGAGAGATTGGGGATGATTAAAGCGAACCACTCAGCGCAACTGATGAACTGCATTAGTATAGTTGCCGCGAAATCTTGCTCAGCCAGGTCTTCTCCTCTCGTTTCCTACGCGGGCTGAAATATCACAGTATTTCTCCGGATAAGTTTTTCTATAGCAGCTACTTTCCTTCAATTGCTTTTAATGAATCCTTAAGAAAAGTAAGAGGTTATATTTGGATTGTTTATCACATATATGGGAGCATAGAAAAGCTGATGTCTTTGGCGTATCCTAGCTCGTCATGACGATATAGTTAATCATCCTTCAATATTTTATTTTTTAAGTAGTCATGCAGGGGCTGCGTAAACTAAGCAGATTTTGAATATAAATGTGAGTAAATGACATATTTGATCCTACATACTAGGGAGAGCAATAAGTGTAAAAGATGAGATCACTAAGGCTGCTCTCAAATCTTTAGAAGGAAAGAGTAGAGAAAGCGCTCAACCTTTGCAACTACATACTTAAATACATTCCTAAACTTTTTTTTTGAAAAAAAATTAATTTTCACCTATAAAAATCAATGAACTTTTTCGTAACAAAAAGCACAAAGTATCAGTAGGAATGTGGGGCCGGCTACCCAGTGAATGGAAGATAGTTTTGCTTACTTTTCTGTCTTAAGAATAAGAAAATTATACTTTTCGATAAACTTATCTGATCTTGGAAACTTTTATCGGAAGCGATCGAAAATGGCTCTATGCTACTTGTCTCCAAGTGCAATATTTATTAGGCAAATACACATCGAACTTAAATTGTAGTATCTTATTCGAGTACTCATTACGTACAGAAATTTTTTTATTATTATTGAAGAGGTCACAAAAAAGTAGTAGTACATTTTACGGTGAAAAGGAAGTGTGCTGTGAAAATATGGAAATTAGGTACTTAGAGACAGGGATAGCACTGGAGAGTGTCAAAGAGAATTACAGGATTTAGTTGCAGCTCTTCTTCAGGCACCAACTTAGAGTTGGACTTCTTCTGTGGAAGGGATAGAAACCTACATCTGAGAGTTATGTAAGGTAAACATCAGCCGATCCGTTTTGTATTCTATTTCAGTTTCGTTTCTAGGCATCCCAAATATGCTTTTTCTTATCAGAAAGAATAGAGCTAAATATACTCCACAAAAGAGAGAAAAAAAAGGAAGCTCAATTGACAGACATACCAGTGTCCTAAATAGCAACGACTATTAAGCCCTATAATGGGTCTTTCTCTCATTCTCTCTGTCACTCACTCTCTCTCTCTCTCTCTCTCTCTCTCTCACTCACTCTCTCTCTCTCTATCTCTCATACACACACACACTACCATATATCTTCCAATCAATTCAAAATAAGTAAAATCAGAATGCAATCTAAATTGCATTGAATTTTGAGTTTTCTTTGTGCCTTTTGTGTATTTCCTTTTGAGTCTCCATGGAGACATAGTTAACTTCTTTAAGTAAGCTAATAGCTGAGGTAACTAAGGACTAGCTAATATATTTTATTATATATACATATATAATGCATTTAGAATAACGAAATCAAATTCTATTTTTAGAATTANGTAGGAATTTAATTAAAAGTATAAATATCAAATATGACTCGATTTGAGAAATTTTAGAGCAATGGAATCAACCTTTTCAGTTTCGCGAATATTTAAAAGTTTTGTAGAATTCTTTATGATCCTTTTTTAGATAAAGCTTAGAAAACAAAATGAAGTATCCAACATTTTCCCCTTTGTTAATCGTTAGATTAGTTCATCAATAGTTGAATTAGTTCGACAGGGATGAGATTTTAGCAATATGAAGACATTAATGTCTATTGTATTTTTACAGCTCTGTCAATTTTTGTATTTTTATTATGCACCTTTTAGTATTTAAAGTTAATTTCAAGGAATGGGTTCATCTTTTTTATTATTTTTATGTTTATTTATATGCAATAATTTAACATTTTTAATTTTTGTAAAATATTTGATAACGAATTTTTACTCATGAATAATTTACAATTCAAACAATTACCTTTTTAAATTTATTCTTGACCAATACTTTGTTTTAATTAAGTTGGGGTGAATCTTCATCTAGTGCAAAAATTAAAGAAAAAGAAAGAAAAAAAAAAAAGAAAAAGAACGAGAAAAAAGACATACTACAAAAGACAACGGTGCCCTGTAAGACTAAGGATATGGCTGTTTGCTTGGAGAAGTTCGTTAGTTTTAGGGCCCTCCGAGTCTCTCGTCAGGATTATACCTCGAGGCGGTCCAGGGGATGTAATCTGTTCCAGAAGAAGGGGAGGGTTGGGATTTGTCTTTCTGGTAGACTTGGAGAGTGGGGGGCCGATGCCACTAATATTATTTGGGCCAATCTCTTCCATCGGCCTTATCATCTCATAGCCCTTGTTATCTTCTAATAACAAACTATTATTACATTTCTCCCAAAGATCTCATTTCGACAACCCCCCCTCCCCCACCTCCTACCAAAAATTAATATTTTTATGATATTTCCTCCGTTTTAATTGAGCTACAATTAATAACCTGACGCAACGTCTGAAATTAATCGTCGAATTTTCACTGGTCTTACACATACGAGAATATACTTCGAGGATTCGTTCAAAACCATATGTGGAAACACACACACATATATAAGGCGTCCTACATAAACGGGATGATGAAATACTCTTCAGTTCTGATGATATGATTCAATAAAAAAATGTAATCCATCTTTAGTTTCACAATGAAACTATATTTAATTTTTTGACAGTTTACGCGCTTCCAAATGACTGCGTAAGAAATCTATTCCTTATTATTCTCTTTCATAATCCCTTATTAATTATGAAATTACCAGCAAACGGTATATCGATGTCTTTATAACGGCGTCTATTTCTGCTCCTTTACGTAAAACTATCTATGAATGAGTGGGTAATACACAAAAAATGACCAGTAAAAATAATTTATTTTTGTATTTTTTATTTTATTCTCTTAAATGGATAAATCATTTTTTTGAATTTCAAAGAGTTATTTGAATGAAAAAAAAATGTAAAATATTGTATCCTTAAAATATGATTTCAACCAATATAATTTATCATACCTTCTATTTTCCGTCTTCATTGGTTTCTGCAAACCATCCTACGTTGGCGAGCGCTTTTGGACTTTGTCCATCTTCTTTTTGGCCGAATACATGTGTTTCATGTAATTTATCCATTAATATTTCATTCTATAAGAGAGTTAGCTCGAATATTTAAGATAATTAACTAAATCCTAATTAATAATATTTTATGAATAAATTAAATTAAATTTAATGAAAAATACACAAGAATGAAGCATTAGGATTTAAAATAACGCAGATCCTCCATTTTCAAAGGTACAGAAATGCTGTTTGCTTTTATTTGACTTATTAATGATTTTAAAAGAGTGTAATGGGGCATAGATTTCATCTGAAGTCCACAATATTAAAACGTGAACCGCCCATGAAGCGAAAAAGTAGAAAAATAAATAATACTTATCCCTGGTAAAATTAGACATGTAGAACTACAACTTTTACCTTTGACATTTTTGACTTAATTTGCTGCTTACTCGTGAAAAGTATGATTTGATCTTATACATACACACACACACACACACACACACACACACACATATATATAATATATATATAAAATGAACTCCATAGGTGGAAAATATTTTAGATTTGTTGTATGCACAATAAACATTTCTCTTTTTGTCCTGGGCAATCTATAGTAAACTATAATGATTTCAGGTTTCACTTTCAATGCCATTACCAGCTTATTAGATAACAAGTGTCATTTACAATCATATTAGTAAATATTTAGTAAAATGAATATAAATTTTTTAATCTTTTGAACCAATCCTACGAAACGGTTCTTCATTTATTTCCCTAACTCTCGTTTCACTTATATTAATTCACTTTTTACATTTTACAAGAACCTTTGAGTGTTTATAGAGATTTAAAACAAGGACATACATATACTTCTGTATGTGGGAAAAATTGATTGATAATTGAAAAAAAAACATATTCATTACCATGAAATGTTCTGTAATAATAATATATAAAATATATAATAATAATATATTTCACNATATAATAATAATATATTTCACCCAGCAAAGAAAATAACGGCCAGATTTTTTATGAAATGAGATTGTGTACTACAAGCTTACACTTCTTTGTAATATCACTCATACCTTTAATTACCTGAGAAAATGTATCGGACATTATTTTATATAGAAATTCTTCAATAGAATATGATATAGTAATAATATAATAAGATGGTAGAACATCATATAGCAAAGGCGGATGGTTGGGAAGAACGATAATGCCGAGGCTTATTTTAATTTATTATAACCTACTACATGGTAGTTTTTCTTTCATACCCGCTTATCATACCTTTTCATCGACTTATCTTTCTTCAGGAGGGACGGTTGTGGTAGAAATGTTTACTTGAAGAACGTCAAGTAAATTTCTCCCATTTCCCTGCTAAATACTATTAAATAATGGAAAAGGTAAGACATTTTCATTAAATTTGCCAATTTTTGTATACATAAAATTAATATTGTTTATATTCAAATATAGGAGCATCGCTATATCTTGTATTCATATAGCACAAAAATCAAAACTGAATTAATTCCTTATTTTACTGAGTGGGCTTCCGAAAAACTTTCGAAAAGTACATCAAAACCTCATTCCTTGGCCACATACGTTGTTTTCTGCATATATTATTTGAAAAAGTCTAAGAAAAATTACGCCCAGTATGATGATAATGTTATTTATACCTAGAGTTTTTATTTATTCAAATTTACAGATTCGCATATTCATGCAGCGAGAAAGAAGGTTAATAACTTCCTTCCTTCCCTTTAAAAAACAACTCCATTCAGAGTAAATAATAGAAAAGTGATGTCATACAGCTGGAGAATTGTGCTCAAACACAATAGACTATTATACAGATGAACTGTCGAATAGGTGGTCAACCAGAGGCAACAAATTACGCGAGATAAAATCTACTCCGCGGGTATGGTCCAGTTCCATGTCAACTGACCGTAAGAGAAAGGTATTAGCCAGACTAAAAATCGGACACTAAAGAGTTACTCACGGCTATATAATGGCAAAGGATAACATACCCATTTATGAGGCCTTTGAACAACTTCTTACTATCAAGAATATATTTGCAGAGTCTTTCGCCGGTCAACGCAAAGCTGACCTATCAGCTTCTACACAGCCTGTTCCAGCCGCCTCTCTCAGCTTCAACTCCCAAAGTTTCCCGTCACAACTCCAGCAACAACGGCCACAACCAGTTGTCAACCCACTTCCCATGCAACACCTGCCACAGAGAGTTAACAACCCCCAGTCACAGCCATCAACAGCCAACCCACCTCACTTGGCAACCTCCTCTCCTCCTTCAGTTGACATTGTATCCTCCCTTAACACATTCCTAAATGAATTTAGATCCCTTATTACACCTCTTATCTCTCTCCTCGAAACCTTAGTCAGAGCATTTTTTCAACAAAAATGATCCCCCCTACTGATCCTTTCTCTGTCCTCCTCTGGAACGCTAACGGTGTTCGAAATCACATAAACGAACTCACAAACTTATTACACACGGAGAACATCGACATTGCCCTTATCACAGAGACTCGACTAACTGATCGGAACCGACTTTACATAACAGGCTACAAGACTTATAGGACAGACCATCCCGATGGCAGAGCACACGGTGGAGCTGCAGTCCTAGTTAAAAACACCCTTTCCCACTTCGAACTCTCTCCCCACTCTTCTGACTTCCTTCAAGCTGCCACAATATCCCTAAAAACCTCTTCCTTTAACCTCTCTATTTCAGCGGTATATTGCCCACCCAACAAACCGGCCTCTGCTCGTCATTACTCGGATTTCTTCTCTTCCCTCGGCCCACACTTTCTTGCGGGAGGCGACTATAACTCTAAGCACTTGTTATGGGGCTCTAGGACGACCAACTCTCGTGGTCGATCCTTACATAATGCCTTATCCTCCCATAATCTTTCCTACATTAGTCAACCCTCTCCTACATACTGGCCAACTGATCCCAACAAAATCCCAGACATCTTAGACTTTTTTGTCCACCGTGGACTAAATTCCTTTCATTCTTCAGCCACATCCCTGAATGACCTTTCCTCAGACCACAGTCCTGTTCTCGCTAAATTATCCTTATCACCTTTACCCAAAGAATCTCCTCCATCTTTTATTCGGGGCCCCATCGATTGGGACCTCTTCCGCAATCTCCTTTCTGACTCTCTAGACCTCAACGTTCCTCTAAAAACATCCTTAGACCTAGATAATGCTACTTATCACTTCACAACCCTTATCCAGAGATGTGCTTGGGACGCTTCTTTCCCAACACCAAGCCGCTCACCCACCAGACCTCCTCTCCCCACTCATATCCGAGACCTCATCCAGTCCAAGCGCCAGGCGAGAGTCGCATGGCAGAGATCTCGTCATCCAGACGACCGTCAATTCTACAACCGGCTTTGTCGGTTGGTAAAGCGTGAGCTCAATTCTCACCGGTCAGAATCCTATAACAGCTACCTATCTTCTCTTACAACTAAAGATAATTCTCTTTGGAAGGCCACCCAAAAAATCCTTAAGTTCCAGCCTGTTTCCCCACCTCTTCGTCGTGATGATGGAACTTGGGCTCGTACCGACGCCGAAAAAGCTGAGGTAATGGCCAAACATCTCAGACAAACATTTATCCCTCATCCTGATCCTACTGATCATTCCAAACCTACTGAAACAGAAATGTTTCTTAATGCTCCTCTTCCCATGTCCCTCCCTCCTAAAGCGGTTAATCCCTCCGAAGTCAAATACCTCATTTCCAAATTACCCAGGCGCAAATCTCCAGGCCATGATCTTATTACTACTCGTATCTTACGACAACTTCCCAAAAAAGCAATCCTCTTTATAACCTACCTTTACAATAGCATTCTCCGCACCACATACTTCCCTCTTCTCTGGAAACTCTCCAACATCATCCTCTTTCCTAAACCCAGTAAACCACCCAACCTTCCTTCCTCTTACCGTCCCATCAGCCTCCTCCCCATAATGTCCAAAATGTTCGAAAAGATCCTCTTGCTGAGAATTATACCCATCCTCGACTCCACGAACCTTATTCCTAATCACCAATTTGGTTTTAGAAATAAGCACTCCACAATTCAACAAGGTCTCCGAGTTATAGATCGCATCTCCCACACACTTGAGTGTAAGGAATACTGCTCCTCTGCATTCCTTGACGTGACTCAAGCCTTCGATAGGGTTTGGCATAGGGGCTTGCTCTTTAAACTCAAGTCTATCCTTCCACAACCTTACTACCTTATCATTATGTCCTATCTTTCCGATAGATACTTTCAAGTCCGCACTGGTCTGGAGTATTCTGACCTCTACCCCGTTGAAGCGGGAGTTCCACAGGGTAGCGTCCTTGGTCCTGTTCTTTATACCATTTTCACTGCCGACATCCCAACACATCCTGACACACTCCTCGCGTCCTATGCAGATGACACAGCCATACTCTCCTGCAACCCAGATCCTGACACTGCCTCAAAAAACCTTCAATCCCACCTTAACTCCATTTTCCAGTGGTCAAAACGCTGGCGAATACTCCTAAATGAGAAGAAATCAGTTAATGTTACCTTCACACTCCGCAGAGGTCAATGTCCGCCAGTCCTCCTTAATAACGTTCCCCTTCCTTCCTTTCCGACAGTCCGCTACCTTGGGTTCTACCTAGACAGTAAACTAACCTGGAAGACTCACTTACAGACAAAGAGACAAGAGCTAAACAGACGCTTTGGACAGCTCTACAGATTGCTGAACCACAGGTCCAGATTAACAATAGAAAACAAAATAACTATATACAAAACATTAATCAGACCCATCTGGACATATGGTATTGAGTTGTGGGGCACAGCGAAGCCATCAAACATTAGATGCATCCAGGGGTTCCAGTCCAAAGTCCTTCGCACAATCCTCAACACTCCTCCCTACGTATCCAATAAAACCATCCATTCTGACCTGCAAGTACCTTTTGTTTCCGAGCTCATCCCCTCCAGATTTGATAAGTTCCACACAAATATCCAAGGACATCCAAATCCTCTAGTCCTCTCCTTGGCATCCCACGTCCATCCCGACAACCCTCCCCGACGCCTCAAGAGGAGGTGGCCAAGGGACCTCCTACTCCAGTCAGTTTAGTATAATACCTAGGGAGTGAATGCACTGGCATTTTTCTCCCCCTCTCAATCCCTCCTTGACTCCCTGCCTAGTCTCCTTCTTATCCTAGGATAAGGAGAAGATGGGTGCCGAATAGTCTATCGCGGGTTAACCTGGGCTCCCCTCTGAGGACGGGTTACGTCCCGGGATAGACGAGCAAGGACTCTTATCATGTACCCCATCAAAAAATTAAGTGTAAAAATGTACAGATAATTTTTTTTTTAATAAAGTGTTAAATTGTGTTAATATTTGCAGAGTGCCTGAAACAAGGAAAAAATATAACTTAAATGGGTCTCTAGACGAAATTCTATTGGATGACGATAAAGTGATCCACTTTGTAATGATCTTTATGAAAGAGGGCAGGCTATTAAATCTTATCTAGATGCATTTTCAGTGTGATTCTTTTTCATTCTCTCTCAATTTTTTCTTTCTTATAAATTTCATAGTTTTCAAATTACGATACACATAACAACTATTTGCATTAGCAATACATTACACCTCACCATGACCTCTTGCTAAGAAATTCTTCTTTTTAAAAATATATTCCAGCTTCTAAAAATATTTCACTGGCGTTAATGACCCAAGGTTGACACTCCATTAAAAAAAAACAAAAAACTGTCTGATATCTGGCCGGCAGTTGCTTTAATACCTAACAAAGTAAGAACTTTGAATCAGCTAATAAAATCCTTATTATATTCGGCATATTATCAATCTAATATTTTAATTATTGATTTAATCTTATACTGAAAGATAGTTATATTTAATCCAGTATGGTCTTATATTTAAGTCGTTCATCAAAGCTCAAGTAATCAAAAAGTCGTCTTCGCACTTCTGTTATATGGTGAAGATGTTTCTAATTTATTTGTCTAGGTACATATACATTTTATCAGTGTGCGCTTCGTTTAAACCCAATTAATAATAGTTAACAGAATAAACAGTCTACTGGTATCGGGTACTTACCGGACACTAAACTACGAGAGGAACCTCTAGTCCTTTATTGGTTATAAAATAAAAAAAATTCAAAATAGAGAGAGAGAGAGAGAGAGAGAGAGAGAGAGAGAGAGAGAGAGAGAAAGAGTGAGAGAGAGTGAGAGAGAGAGAGAGAGACAGATGGTGCTAATGAGCTAGAGGTCGCAGAATAAATATCCACAGAGCTGAGTTTTCTTTCTCTACTTCTGTTTATGATGTCCCAGAGGTATTCTTGAATGCTCCTGCTTTAATTCAATTGGTCCTTCACCCTAACCCGCTGACCTGCGAGAACCTGAGAAAATGTTTTTTAGGTTTACTCTCAAAGTAGACTATATTTGCGTCTATACACAAGTAGGACAGAAGCTAACGAGGAAACTTCTGGGTAATCGCTAACAGTGCCAAGAAAAAAGATAAAACTAACAAAATTCTATAAATAATGAATTATTTGTTCAGGAGCATCACACTTATATGTATATTTAAAAAAAATATACTAATGTAATTAAATTTATTATTAATACCTTCTCTTCGTATAGTGGATATTGTATTTTTTAAATTTNATAATTAAAGTTGGAAATCGTTCGGGGGGCTATAGGAAAGCTAAAATTTAAATCCTTAGTTATTATTAACTTTGGAAAAAATATTATTGAACATAATCGTTTGAAAATTACATTTTACACCTATCTTATTCAATAAACCTTTTTCTTAACTCAAATACCTATGAAGAAATTGTTTTCTTTATTGTTAATTTAAAAAAAATATACTAATGTAATTAAATTTATTATTAATACCTTCTCTTCGTATAGTGGATATTGTATTTTTTAAATTTTACTCTAAAAAATAACAATTGTTCCTAAGAGAAATTCAGTTAAGCTCAGTAAAATAGGAAATGATTGAAAATAAATATAATATGACGGAAGTGAGGAAATCTTATAATAGGAGATGAATATTTTTTTTTTTTTAAACCATAGATATTATTATTAGATAATTTTTTTTGTTCTGGTTCGGTCAAGGTAGACCCAAAAATATAAAAATATTAAAAAATGTGATTAGGGACTCGAAGTTCCCCTCTTGCCTTCATTATAGCCCTGAAGATGGTTTACAATGTAAGACAAAACGTTGGTAGATAATTTAAAAATACACATTTTTCTACTTTGACCGAACCTAAAAAAAAAAAAAAAAAAAAAAAAATCTAATAACTTAGAATAGAAGATGACACCTTACACCGAGCAGAGTATGCATTTAGCAGGGGATTCTGGAAGACGTAGCCAAGAGGACATAGTGCTGTCACGTCCATCAGTCAAAGGTCGGACAGCTGTTGCGTGACATCCTTCACACAGCTGTGGACTCCGGATGACGATTTCACGCGTTTCAAGAGTATCCCACTCTCGTCTACACGCTGCTTCTTATGTGTGTGCGAGCAGAGGCCTCGTCTTCTAGAGTCCTCTTTCTAGCAATAGCACGAATCCCCAGGGTCAGTCATTAATAAATAGGGAGGCCACTTGTAAAGCGAGTCATCCTTCTCTGAAGAATCGTATACATTTTGTCAATTTTAACCGAAACGTTTGTAACAAAAGTGAATAAAGAAATCCACGAATGGATTAATGATAAAACGCCCGAAATTTAGGATTCGTTATCTAAGCTGATATCCTTGGACCTAATCACTCGAAGAATCAAGAAGAGTGATCCTCAGAATTTAAATCCTTAGTGGCAGGATGATTTCACACACAGCGGAAATTATGATTGGAAATACGTGAACCAGTGTTTGTGTGTTTGCATTCTAGAGTCTGTAAATGAATTTGGAGGTTTTACTTTATTCTGCAAACCATTTGTTAATTTCCTTAGTTGTTGAGGGTCAAAACGGATAAACACGACAAATAAGAGAGCCAAGGATGGTTTTTTAGGATAAATTGATTTCCGACTATTTTTTTTTTTTACAACTTTCTGAATATAAAATGTAATTTTGTCATACTAAAATCTGCTTTGTACATAAATTATTTATGTACAGACATAAAATATCTTTCGATTGAATACCTGTTTCATCCCCTCACATGTATTAATGATGTGTTATTAATATGCTTATTTAATGAATTTCAAGTCATTATGAACATGCTAAAAAATACTTCTTAGGTGCGAGAAAAAAAAAATTTATTTATTAGTTTATTTTTTCTTCTTTTCTATAGTTGATGATTAGTTCTCCTACAACTATCAAATCCTCAAATCGCAATCAGTAATAAATCTTTATTTAAATGTTCCCATCAGACTAAATAAATTAATTTCATATTAAAACATATTTCAAATTCACGTACAACTAGTTTAAACTCTTAAATTCAAACTCTTGATTTAGAATGCATTTTGAGCAGAAATTGCTTCTTAGTCAATTATTTCCCAGCGTTCATTAAATGTTGGTATTTTTGGCGTTTAAATTTGGTTAATAAACTGAAGAGGAAAATATGTTAAACTGAAAAAACAACTGAAGATAAATGGAAAAGAGAGGGGGACATAGAGGGTACAAACGCCTTCCAGATACTTTCTAAATATTATGCTCAATTTTCGCTTTAGCTAATTTTTTATAGATCATTGAAAGTATCATTATAAACAGTTATCTTTCCTGATTTTTTAAAAGGCAACTGGAACGATGATACTAAAATTTTTCTATTCTACATACAAGCAAACCTCTATACCTATACTCTTTTTTATTTTATTTTAGCAGTTATATTAATATAAAATAACGTCTTCATTTCATGCTGAAAAACTGGGGGAATTTATTTTCTTTCACTAAATATCGGCTTTTATTTTGCACAATCTTGGGGGCTTGTGATGACGTAAGTTAAGAATCTAGACTGAAATGTTGGCAATATGTGGTAAATACTCCTGACTCCTGAAGAGTGGATTATTTACTAATATTACTGAGCATTAAAGTGCAAGACGGATGTCAAAATATTGTAACTCCTTTGAATACATTCTCTCTGTTCGAAGTTTGGGGAAATGAAGCAATCCGTGTTAAATGGTCCATTCAAGGTAATTAAATTTAGCGTCAAAATTTGTAAATTAACTTGAATCTTGAGGGGGTTGAAGAGTGGGAATGCCCCCAAAAGCTGCGGTAACACGCTAAACTTTTACTCCCCCCTCCCCCCAGAAGAGTTCCGCGTAAATTCGGCCGAAGCAAGACGCGGCCCGGGGGAACGTATGATAAACCGATTCTGTGACGCTCTAATCCCCCCCCCCTCTAACTTTTTCCACTCAATTTGGCCAGTTCAATTTAGAGTTAACCCGCGTCCATATTTCATCTCTTCCATCCCCTCAAATGAAGACTTTATAAGTGCCCACTGATTGTCTGCCTTCTTCTGTTTGCTTTTACTCTCCATCTCTGACTGTATTTTAGACCTTTTTGTTAAAACAATGAACTATTTTAAATTAAAAAGACGAATACAATGTATATAAATGAGAACATTTTAAAATATAAATAATTATAATATTATATTGACACATTTTAATATTACATCCTGAAATGAACAATAAATGACAGATATCATTTATGTATGCGCACTAATACATATATAGCGGCTGCGAAAGCCCCCTTGTTCCTCAGCAATTCATTGTATTAATTTTTTCAACTTGGAAATAAATTTATGAGTGGTATAAGCTAGGCTTGGATTTATTTTTTGGGTGTGTACATTTTTTGCTGCTGTGAGAACTAACATATTTTATTAAATTATTCCAATAATTATTAGATTTCATCTCCACTCGCTTCACGCTCCTCCACCGTAAACTAAATCCAATTTCACCCTAATCCATATGCCCACTCCCTGACATCGGACTCCAACCCCTATGATTCACCGCGACGACTAAAAAGAAGATGGCCCCGTGACCTCCTGGGGACATAATCTGTAAATAAATTGAGAGTGGTGTCATTGGTCACCTTCTCTCCTCATGTGATTGATAATTATTATTATAAAATTATAACTTGTTAAGTTTTTTTGTTTCAATTGGAATAATTTTGGTTTAATATTTTTTTTTCTTTTTTGTTAACCGCCGTCACAAACTAGAGATCTAGGAAGAATGTGTAAATCTAAAAACTACATTTTACATGATCATCGCGTTTTGTAATAAAGTAAGTATCTTCCTACTGTATGGTATACCCCTCACAGAATAAAGCGCTAACAGAAGTTTTCCTAGAAAACACTTTTTTGCATGATTAAAAAATAATTATGAATTAAGAAAGGATTAGTTCCGTCCTCGACCAATCCTTCCTAATGAGGTTCAATGACCAACTAACTAATCACCAAATAAATTATGAATAGTCGAAGGGTTTTAAATCTTTGGGATCCTCATTACATTCATTGACATTTCCCTCACTTAATTTAACATTTCTTTATAAATCACACTTTATACAAGTTTTGTTCAGTGCATACTTTTCATAATAAAGAATAACTATGATATTAATGATATTAAAAGGATTCTCTTGCCCTTACACCTGACATTAATAGATTACAACCATTAACGAACAAAACTACCAGTCTGGGTATCGAATAACGAGCGGTTTTTAACTTAAAAAGAGAAACGATTAGCTCTTCTAGATACATTCTCATATACTCCAATAAGCACTGTTTCTAAAAAATATTCTTGTACAGAAATATTGAGAATTAACATTTAAAAACTATTATTATTTGTCTCTCTCTCCTCCTCTACTCACTTATTTACTGATTTCATTTTTTAACATACTTGTCACTGAAAGGTGTGTGTATATATATA
>KZ807055.1:31303-49155 GCA_000696205.2 Oncopeltus fasciatus
TATATATATATATATCAGTGTTTGTGTAATGGAGATAACTGTTTAAAATAAATTAAAGTTTAATGTTGCTCGTTGAAAAATATGAATTATTTTATATAAAAATAATGACCTATATTTGACCAATATCACTTAAAGAGCGTTGGGGCTGTCAAGCGGCTTCGTTCGGTTCTCTGAATTTGATTTCCGCCTAGACAGGTTTAAAAGAGAAATAATAACCTTTCCACTACTATGGATGTTTAGAAAATATGTGAAACTGTAAATAGCCCATCTCTTATATTACACTAAGTAGCTGGTTGAATGGGTGGTTAAATTTTTAAAAAAAATATTGCCCTACACTTTTGGACTTATTGCATTCATTTCAATTTGCAATGAAAATATAATAGAGATAAATAATAAGGTTTCATTTGCTTGTTTCACATAAAACTCGGATAATTTTTAACTCAGAAAGATAAAGCAATTCATTTAATTAATAAATAATTGATTTTATCTTTTGTGAAACATAATGCACGTACTTTAAATCAATTATCATGATAGGAGAGATATCGTTTGGTGAAGCAATCTTGTAATAGCTGTAGCTCAACTAATGTCAAGGACTCGCCAGTTGTTCGATAACTTTTTTGAAAAAGTGATGTGAGAGACTAATCGTGACAGTCGATACTCGGAATGTAAGACTAGAAGGCGAAAGGTATAATTACAAATTTTGACTCTAGACAGATCGGGCAGGAAGAGAGGACTGCACGACTCATTACTAAGTTTTAAGGTAAAGAGGCTACACTTTAGATGAGTTACATCTCAGAAGGTGAGAGAAAAGGTAGACTTATTAAGAATAGATAGTTCTAACGATATATTGCAGTACTTCAGAAGAAATATAACTTCCCTTCATAGCTACAATCTTAAATACTTTTTTTTTTTTAAATACTTGCTCCCTGTAAAAAATAAATATAATATAACATAAGCGTTAAAAAAAAATTCACCGATTTCACATTGGATATGCAAAAAATAAATAGGAAAATTGAATAGATTTGCAAAAAGAAGCTTAAATACCGAATATAACAGCAGGATGAGATAATTAAAGTTGGAAATCGTTCGGGGGGCTATAGGAAAGCTAAAATTTAAATCCTTAGTTATTATTAACTTTGGAAAAAATATTATTGAACATACATAATCTGTGTAAGATTATATTTTGTAACATTTATTATATTAAATTTTAATTATTAGGCGAATGTTAAAAACTCATATTAAGAAAGAAATTTAAGAATTTCGAATATTGGACGAGTGCCCCAATTAAAAAAATTAATATTAATTCGGTATTTGGGCTTTTCATTTCAAGTCCTAAAAATTATTGGCTTTTTGCTGAATCAGATGAGAAGAAGAGGTGGCTGCTAGAGTGAGAATAAAATTTATAAATGTAATATCTTCATTGTCATTTGAGTCTAGAAAAAAAAAATTATAGAATGTGAGGTGGAGAATGTAATTTTGTGATGTTTATGTATCATTACATTTTTGCAAAAAACTCATATTGAGGAATATATTTACGATTTTGTCGGCTATTCTAATATAAACTTCAGTGTTCACAATTCTTATGCTCCATATGATCTACGGCTTTTAAATTACATTTTACTCTTATTTATATCCCTCAATAATGAAATATGGGAATTTAATTATATATTATTATTTAGCTACCACGAGTTGGCCTTATTTTATTTTGACAGTCATAAGTTCGAAGGATATAATATATAATTGCTAATTCAGGCTATAGGCTGTCGGTTTCTAGACATTCTTCTTATGTTATACCTCATAAGATGTAGAAGGTATAGTTCGGAAGGTACTTCTTAAGGATGTTTAGAAGTAAAGAAATGAAGGTAAAGAGGCATTACTTCGAAAGGTATGGAAAGGGTATAGGTAGGAATAATATATGGGAGATAAACTTCACAATATATATATATATATATACCTTCTGAACATTCAAAGTTACATTTTTAAGTAACATTTTTATTTTCGCTTTCCTCACGTTTTATAATACACAAGTGTTAGAAAAATAAATTTAGCAGCATTTATTATGTACAAGATATTATTATTTATTCAGGTTAATCTGTCTCCAACACTCTCCTCAAGCTCACCCAATTTTAGTCAGAAATGAATTATTTCCGAGGTTTACAATAAATAGCTTTAATGCTCAGAATTTAGTTGCTGATTTCAAAATAAGATGCCCCATTCAATCCTCGAAGTTTATTACATAGAAAATGTTTGAGCAAAAAATATAGATTTTGTCACATTTGTTGTATACATTTTATATAATTTCTTCATACCAAAAATTACTAGTATGCTTGAGTATCATATATAAATGGGATAAAATACGTTTTACATACTTGTTGTCTTTCCCTTCTTAATTTAACTTTAGTAACTGGTTAATTAAAAATCGGGAGCGAATAATGATAAATAGACTGAGAATTAATCCAATTGAAATATGCTACTACCACTCACATTCTTTAAGACACCAGGAGACTTCCGCAGTGATATTTATTTATATTGGGTTCAGGTAGGGAAGTTTATTCAGTAATCTCAGTTCTTTCGATTGGAAAAGAGTCAGTACACAATTTCAGTGTATGTAATTTCAAATAAAAAAAAAACACATGACAATATTATTGGAAGATTTTGAAAAATAAAATGAAAGAACGACGTTAGAGAGAATAAGTGAGTAATGGGTATCGGTAGATGGAAGATGAATATCTACCTAGATATCAGGAAACATTCGGCTCGAGAAATCCAGAACGGCTGTGGGACATCGGACAGACTTTTCTGGGCGTTTGTGGTTTTCAATGGCAATATCTATTGAGGTTTGCAAGACAATAACAAGATAGTCTATAATTATTAGATGATTTTAGTTGGGGTTCGGTCAAGGTAGATCCAAAAAAACACAAATTTAAAAAATGTATTTTTTATTAAAGGATTATCTGCCAACGTTTCGGCTTTGTAACATCGTAAGCCATCTTCAGGGCTATCATAGGATACTATCAGAGGACGTCCTGTCCCTAAGTTCACATTTCCATGACCCGGACGTCCTCTCTTATCTTCATGATAGCCCTGAAGATGGCTTACAATGTAAGCCGAAACGTTGGCAGATAATCCTTGATTAAAAAATACATTTTTTAAAAATTGTATTTTTTTTTATTATCTATCTTGACCGAACCCCAACTTAAATCATCTAATAATAATATCTACGGTCGAAAAAACTCTCCTTTTGCATAGTCTATTGTGCTTAAATTTTTACTTCTGAGGGAGGATTTAGGGCAAAGTTCCTATTGAAGCAGCTCCTTTGTCAATATAATTCCTGAACTGTTCATTTTGAGATTTATTCTAGTAACATTGTAAAAACATCATTTTGTCCTCCATACAAAGGGGCTTTTAACCCATTTCGAACAATTTGCTGATTTGCCCTCGCAGGGTTGGTCCTTTATTCTCCTTACATATCTTTACTATAGTGTCAAGATGTGCCCAACTTTTATTAAAATGGGTACCAAAATAGGGATTGTTTTTTTAGTTAATTTAGTCTCAACTTAAGGCCAATATCATAGTCAGTATAAAGCCAGTATAAGACTTTTTTGATTACTAGATTTCAGTATGAATATTCTGTACTATCAGAACTATTTTTCTGATAGATTTTAGTGCAGCCTGCCTGCGTATTGAATGAAAAGTTTTATATTTATTTATATGATTTTGAAATAAATAAGAATGTATTATGACGTCTTCAGAAGTTCTTTTGTGAAAGATTATTAATTCGAAGAAGCAGATTTTATTTGTATGTTGGATTGAATATACATACGATAAAATTAGATTAGCAAAACAGCTTATAAATATATAACCCAATCAATAATAGAATTAAAGAATTTTTAAATAATCCCTTTGGTATTTGTTAATAAAGATTTAAATCGCTACTAGTGTATATATATGAATGAAATGAATAGTATTTACAATAGCAGTATGCTGAATACTTCCATCTTTGAAAAGCTCTACTTGACGAACATTGTGCCTTGTAATGAGCTCGTTCCCCAGAAGAAACCGACATCATTAGCTCAGTTAGGTAGGAATGAGTCAAATATTTGTTTTGTGCAATGTAATTGCTTATTTAATATCAAAATGAACAACTCTCTCCACTCTAATTAGAAGCACTTCTTAAGTAAGCGTACAGAATGAGCAGTGTCTTCTTCGTGCAATTCTCTCTCCTTGGAATGGCACGTTTTTCTTGCTTTAATGTCTCATTTGGTGCTTTATCGTTTTTCTTTAAGTAAAGTAAAGTTTAAATAAAACAACTAATGAATTGTGTGTATCAGTAAAAAGTTCATAATGTTATGAGACATGTCTCATAGTTGTAATATTTTACTAATATTTATTCAAAGCAAATTCGGACGTGTAGCTGTAAAGATAATATTTTGAAACTCTTAAAGCTTTAAGTCTGATTCTCTACCACTTTTGGAACCTAATCGGAAAAAAAACAAACTGACCTAGTTAAATGAATATATGCTTTACCTGACATTATTTCTCACCTATTTTATATCCAATGTCAATTTCTCTAAACTAGCAATAATTTGAATGCCGAGAAATAGATTTTGTTTACACAGTTCCTTTGTCCGGAATGTTAAAGTTTATTTCCTTTAAAAATAATTTAGCTAAATAATCTGTAAAAAAAGAAAAGAAAGTCTTTCAACTAATTTATAACAATTAGCGATCATATGATGAACTTGAACTATTTATCTAATTGTTAGGAATTATTACATTTGCGAATATTTCACGTAATTTCTTCCTACAATTAAATAAGTTTGATTCGGTAACCTTAATTAGTGAAAATAAACATTTTATTTAGTTATGATGGTTCTATAGTTACATTTATCGATTACTATCAGTGCCGATTTAACGACTGAGTTTATCACTTCTTTACTTCACCGGTTAGACTTTAATAGTTTAAGTTTATAAATGGCAAATAAAACTTTATTGGATGGTTTCTTAAAGTTTTCCTGAACTTGATCCGCTAAAGTAGGAGTTTTAACTTGCTGAACGGACTTGTATCTACCGCCCACACTGAAATATTCTCCTCTATATACTGGGAAGTACCTCTTCGTTTACTTAGCTAATGTAGAATAGGAGTTTCCCAGTAGGATTGGAAGTTGTGGGAACGTACTTGAGTATACGTTTCGTGGAAGACCTGTGAATCGATTCCTTCCACTATGAAGGGTTGTCCCTGTATTCGTCGTTACATCTTTAATATAACAAGGAATACAGAATATGTCTTATATCCTAAGATGCAATGAAGCAGTTACAATACATTTTGCAGCCCTTCTCTCTAATGGCATTATAAAAAATAATTACAATACTTACATTTATGAAATATTTCTTTATGTTCACGTAGGCTTCGACGGTCGTCAGAAGTATTTACCGTTTCTTCTTCCGGGTTGGACCGTGTCAAATTGTTGTTATTTGCCGAGCTTTCGCACATCATGTGATGGCTTCTTCAGGGCTGAAAAGAGAATGAGAGTTGTAAAGAGAGATTTTTAAAATTCAGGAGGTATATAATTGGTATATATATAATTATGTACCACCTGTATTTTAAAAATCTCTCTTTTACAACTCTCATTCTCTTTTCAGCCCTAAAGAAGCCATCAAATGATGTGCGAAAGCTCGGCAAATAACAACAATTTGACACGGTCCAACCCGGAAGAAGAAACGGTAAATATTTCTTTATATCATAAACTTAATAATAATTTATATTGTATGAAATACCAACTTTCTCATAAATATTTTATTTGGTTGTGGTTTTTATCCCACGTAAATTTTAAACAATTAATGAGAGGGTATAGAATAAAAAAAATCTATCTGTCCCAGCCAGAAATCGAATAGTGTAGAGGGAATTTAATGAGATATCTAGCTAGTCCTGGTGGTGTAATGGCTTAACACGCCGGCCCGGATAGTAGGAGATCCAGGTTTGATTCCTGGCTGGGACAAATAGATTTTTTTATTCTATTCCCTCACATTAATTGTTTAACTTTCTTATTTTAGTTTCTCTAAGTGTTAATAACAAGAATTGTGGTTGTTTTACTTTATCATTATTTATCTTATTACTTAAATTAAATTAATTTATTATACATTTCACATGGATTAATTATCTTTATTAAGTGTGTAAATATAAAATATTTTATTAATTTAGGAGCATTGTGTAATACTAATTAAAATACATAATCCCTCCAAAGGAATACTAAATAATCGCCTTACGTAAGCATATTAAAGGAGAATATAAGTCAGGGTAGTGAGCGAAAAAAGGAGGGGGCTTTACAAGAGATCAGTACGGGAAAAGGCAACCTTTAAATTCTCTGGTAGATTGGACAAGTTTCTGCAGCGGCAAGTTTTCTGAACAGTCCAATAAAGCGTTGATCACAGCTCCAGCGGCTGGAGGAGAGAGGCGAGTTCCGGTAGCAGCATCCCGACGCCCTAAGCAGATTTAATGAAAGATCTTGTTTTGCAGGCCCCGCTCCCCAAGCGCTGAAAGAAACTGAATAGCCACAAGGCAAACTTTCAAGGGGGCAGGCGACGGGGGACTTCAAAGTTCTCCCCTTCCTAAGCTGTATGCCTCCCCCCACTCCTTGGATAATTAGGAAAATGCCGTTAGTGGGGAGGGCTAAGGAGTGAGGATAAATCTTTCTAACCTGCTTTCCTTGGCATATGGTAAACAAATAGCAATATTTTATTTGTTGTTGTTTTGTTCCCTTAGGCTTCGACGGTCGTCAAATGTATTTACCGTTTCTTTTTCCGGGTTGGACCGTGTCAAATTGTTGATAGTTGCCGAGCTTTCGCACATCAAGTGATGGCTTCTTCAGGGCTGAAAAGAGAATGAGAGTTGTAAAAGAGAGATTTTTTTATTTACATAAATATAAATATATATATAAATTTTNAATTGTTTTTTTTTTGGGGGGGGGGGAGTTTATTTTAGTAGAGATCGTGTCAGAAATGATAAGATTATTGAGCAGCTGAGAGTTGGCTCCCTAAAGGATAGCCTTGAAAAGAGACAACTTAGATGGTTTGGACATCTATGTCCTCCGGCACGGGAGGACCGGGACGCCAGTAGGGAAACGTCCCAGAGGGAGACCCAGAACTCAATGGACTGACTACATCTCAAGTGTAGGAGAGAAGAGAGGAAAAAATTGGAATGCCATGAGGACGCTGGCTCGGGATCGGGAGGCTTGGTTTGCCTTAACTAAGGTACCTCCACGCTGAAAGGCATTAAGGAGGAAGAGAAAGAAGAAGAAGATGAAGTATTTTTCATTAACTCCAGACGTTTCGGCTTACATTGAATGCCATCTTTACGATAGTCCTAAAGATTTGTTAAAAATGTAAGGCGAAAATTCTGTAGATAATGAAAAATACTTTTATTTTTAATTTAATTTTTTTTTTTTAACTCAATCTTGACTAAACCCCAACAAATACTCTAGGAATAATCTCCAAGGTCAAAAACTTTCCATTTGAATAATTGTGTATCTTAAGCTCAGACACAACGTTCAAAGTACAGTAGATAACAAGGAAAGTTCAGAAAAAACACTCTTTAGTTCTGGAGTTTCCTTTGTCTGGCATTTCAGTTACAATTAAACCTGAGTCAAGTTTCTTCTCTACTACACGCAAATTCGCATGACCAGGTCAGGATGGGGTATACCGAAGGGATACGAAAACGGGCCCAAGCATCTCCCCTGCCCATCTGGTTGCGGCTTTTTCATTGCAATTCACTCCCCCCCCCCCCCAACCAAAACACCTATAGCACTGGGAAAACGGTGGTTTTTCGATGAAACCTGACCAGGATGACGCAGCACCAGTAATGTAAAGCCCAGAGACCCGGCGTCCAAACTCAGAGACTTCACTTACATGGTTGAATAATAAGTATTTGTAACAAATTGTGTTGTTCTTAAAAATCAATAACATTTGTATGCAAATGGTTGTTATGGCTCGAACGCCATTACCTTGCAAGTCTGCATAAACTTGTGAAGGGGGGGTTGTATACAGGTCTGCTAACTCCATATTTTTCGGCCAATGGCAAAGTAGTGTCTGTAACCTAACCTTCGATTTAGAAACCAGTTTTGCAGTAACTTATAAAATAGTTCCTTCCATTTTTTCTAAATTTAATTTTTTTTTTAACTATCCTTTTAGCAATTTTTTTTTACATTTTCACGTGATTAATATTAATATAATTCAATTAGATTAATGATTATGAAAATAATAAGTTTTAGATGTCTTTATAAATTTTAATTCAGTTGTTAGTGTATTGTTTAAATATTCTAATATGCGTAATTTGTGCAATGTAAATATTATGTATGCATAACAAAAAAAAAATTCTCAAGTTATTTTGAATAGATTTTCAATACAAAATTATCTTTTTCATTTTCTCCTTACTTTAAACTGTCTTACTTCATTTTCTTTTTCATTTAAACTGACTTTAATCATGGAAATGTGAACTTAGGGACAGGAGGTCCTCTCCCGTCTTCATGATAGCCCTGAAGATGGCTTACAATGTAAGCAGATAATCTTTTTAAAAAAATACACTTTTTCAAAATTTATATTTTTTTAAATTTTTATCTACCTTGACCGAACCCCAACTAAAATTATTTAATATTAATATCTACGGTCAAAAAACTCTCTCTTTTTGTAACAAAACTATGTTATTATTGTACTTAACTTATACTTGTTAATCAAAAATATTTTAAATGAATAATTTAAAACAATTTTTTTAAAAAGTAATTTTGCCTAATTGCTTTCCTTTTCACCATCTATCGCCTTCAGAACACTTAAATTTAAAATAGGTCTGAGAATTTAAAAGTGATTGTTGCAAACAATTATTCCTGTTTGTTGTATATTTTTAGACATTTTTTTAAGTTTCTCAGAAGCTGAAATTTGCTCATCATATTAAACTGTTTTTTCTTGGTTTTTTTTATTACAAAAGTTCTCTAAGTTCTTAGACGTACTCATTCCTAATGAACTTCGTACTAAGGAATATATTATTTTTATTATTATTATTAATATTACACTGAAAATGTTATCTGTTTCCTTTTTTTCTCACTCCGGCGTGATATTATTTATGGCAGGATGTTCCATTTCTTTCAGAAAGAAGAGATGCTTTGGCCCCTGACCCACTTTTCATACGGGATTTATGTCTTTCGAGATAAAAATCCTATGAACCGGCGGAGAGAGGAGTTCGGGTCGTAAACTTGCTGTCTAGAGTTCNGAATTGGAAGTATATATTGTGTGTGTGTCCCATCTATTTAGCAATTTCTGTACTATATTAGACAAGACATGTTTTGAAAAATGAAAGGATTTTCCTGTTTAGAGAAATATATCAGATTAGCACTACTATTTGAACAAAATTCTCTTATGCGAGACTAGAACTTATGAAATGAACTTACATCTATAACAATTTAAGTCAAGGTTTAAGTAGAATTATTACAAATTTTAGCTACAATATTAGTCATAATTTTTACTATATCAGCATTGTTTTATATATAATTACTCTTGCTGTGTAATATCCTTCCTTAAATAAATTTATCAATCTTATTAAAGTTTGGAATCTAAACAGTTTATTATCAATCCATGTCTCTGAGAATAGTAAAAATTCGCTTGAGCGAGTGCCCCCAACATTTTTTCAATGTAACTATTCGAGTCAGCTCCCTTGAGCTCTAGGTAAATCCCTTATGGTTACTCATAAGTAAACATTTTCCTTGATAGTTTCTGTAAAAAAAAATTATATAAAGAAACGTTAGAAATTAAATTTTATACTTTTTTTAAAATTCTATAAACTAGTTCATAAACTAGTAATAATGAAGATATTAAGTTTATAAATTTTGGTCTTCCTCTACCCTCATTCTGATTCAGTCAAAAGTGAATTACTTCAGCACTTATTTTAAAGCGCTTTGTATTATAAAATCAATGTACTGAATTTGTTGAACAGTCTGATAAAACATTTTTCATGATATGAGTTTTCCATAAATATAGTAAAAAACTTAATTATAAAATAACATTGTACGCATATAATGTTCTACAATTATTTTGTAAATAGTAATAATAACAAAAATAATTATTTTTTAGTTAGGTCTTCCCCTCATCCAAGACCGATTTATGTCACTAATGAGCTCATTCTACAATAACTATTTGCAAAAAAAGTTGTAGCTTGATTTCTCTCAAGGAAATCTGCTACACACACATATACTCACACTCACATATTTATAACTTGCCTAAGAGCTGGGCAGACAATTTACTCTTGAAAGAAGTTAAATAAACCACAGTTATCAAGTACAATGTAAAAGGGAATTTTTCACTTACTTTTGTTTTACTTTAAGAGTGCTTCATATTACTGCAATAAAATATTTTACTTTATATTATTATTTGGTAACCAATTTATAATGACTTTTAGTTTTTAGGGAGGCTCAATGTCTGATATTTTTTTAATGCCCATATTAGATTAATTTCCGATTTAATTTTATATCAAGTCATGAATATTTCATGGCTTATAGAAACTTAGGTTTTAGATAAAATAAGACATTCAACGAATTATAGCAGTTTGTACAGTTTTCATGATTTGACTCGAGCATAGTTCTAATGAGAAGAACTTCTCCTCACATAGAGGTAGAAGTGTTCTGACCATGTCCTAAAGTGACGAGTCAGATCGATCCATCCTCTCTAACGAGAACACGTTTGTTAGCGTTCTTGTCGCGAAAACGAAGGCAAACCCATGGCATATTCAATCAATGGCCTTCCTAAAAGAGACGTAAAACATTGCTTATAATGAGCACCTAGGCCGAAACCAGGCAAATTTTGTTTGATGGAACAACAGTAGTGATTTTCTTTGTCATTTTTTTTTCCTCAAGATAACGCTTATTTATTATGTATTCAGTTAATCCATCCATTAAGTTGAGTGACGTACAGTCTATAGAGTAGCTGTTTATTGGAGCAGTCCCATTCTTTGTGGAACAGAGCACGCCAAATTGTAGAGCTGATATCGATTAGATTATTGAGAGGACTTCATATGAATAGATAATTCCCATAATGAGTAAATTAAATATGTATATTCTTGAAAGGCCATAGTATTCACTTTAAGATTTATCATGCTAATAAAATTCCTAATAGATGGTTTGACTTACTAGAAAGGGGCAAAATGACAGGAGTTGCTGAAAGTGAAATTTGCTTATGTTGGGTCAAAGCGAAAGGGATAATCTCCACGCAAAAGGCTTCATGGGATATACAACATTAAATAAATAAGTCAGAGCGGTCATATCTTGCTCTTTTTTCTCAATGAGGTGCCCAGCTGAATTATATTTAAGCCAGCCATGATAACGATTATGGCCCTTACAGAAAAATCCATATGTTATGAAGGAAATTTGAGTAGATTAAGGTTTGTCAATTAGGTATTTAGTGGCCAGCGGCTTCACAGATGGCAGTACACACAGTTAAACATCTCGGCAATTACAGAACACTGGTATTCTGTGTGCGTGATTCCTGAACATTAGGACTTTAAATAATCTAAAGGGTTATTCTTATTTCTACCACCAATGAATATAGAACTCTCGTACCTTATATTGTCCGTCTTCCTTGGTTTCTGTACGTCTCCCGTTGGCGAGCGCTTTCGGACTCTGTCCATCTTCTGGCCGAATACAAACGTTCACTGTCACGGTCCGTATTCAACTCTTGTTGAATACGGACCGTGACAGTTGAATACGGACCGTGACAGTGAACGTTTGTATTCGGCCAGAAGATGGACAGAGTCCGAAAGCGCTCGCCAACGGGAGACGTACAGAAACCAAGGAAGACGGACAATATAAGGTACGAGATTAGGACTTTAACAGATTTCCTTGAATCGGACTACTAGGAAGATTGTATTCATGTTGCTGGTTTTCTATTGTTTGATTAGCAGCTTTTGACAAATTACGTCCTAATTATAAAACTTTCACAGAAGAAGATGCACAACCTGATTTTAATATTTATTGAACATTTTTTTTTTTTTTTGTATTTGCTTGTGAGGGTAAATAAAAGTATAGAATATACAATAATAGAACACATTCAATGAAGATAAGGATTGATTTCTATGGCTATATCCTAAGAATGGATCCGATAAATACTAAGAGGATCATCAACTTTTTCCGCAAATAGTAAACTGAACCAAGTTTAAGGATTCCGAAAAGGATTTGCAATAACTGAAAATTACAGAAGACAAGCTTGCGGATGGATCAGAAAATTACAGAATCACTGAGGAAAAAAGGACATCCAGGTCTAAAACGATGAAGAAATAAATTTACCTATCGTGCTTCATACATGAAGATTTGTAACTAAAAAATGATATAGAACACACAATAAATATTAAAATTGTCAGTGAAACAGGTCACATTTCGTGAGAAAGAAGTTTAAAGTAACTACAAAGTTTATTCAAATTAACTAACGATATTTTTATGTTTCTCTCACGAAGTGCAACTTGTTTATATAAAAAATTTAATTTTTCTTTGTTCTTTTTTTTTTATTATCCTATTTGTTTATTCATTATTTTATGCCTAACAATAAGAGCACTTTATTAAAATATAGATATAATTTTTTTCATTTTAACAAGTTATTATTCAGTTTCTCTAATAGTAGAATGAGACATACTGCAGGAATAATTGACAAACAACTGCAAAAATGTATAGTATAACACACCAAAAAAATATTTTTACTTTCTTGAGCCATTAAAGTGTCAATATTTTAATTGAAAATGAATTTAAACTTGAAATTTCTCCAAAGGGATTAACAATAGGAAGTAAATAAGTAGAGTAATTTGTAGGAAGGAAGAGTAATTGTCTCTGTCATTGAGGAGAAGTGTTGCTTTGTCTGTGTTCCTGTCTCTTGGCGAGAATGAGTTCTACCGGAGCGAGAATGGGCTCCGAGTTCCCACACCTCTACGGAAAGCTGAGTTGTTGTCATTTGCCCTTCTCGAGAGTTCCCTCAAACAGCTTTTTCCTCCATCCAACTAAACTCATTCCCTCTATCTAATCGCCTCAGTCTCACCTGTATTTACTCTCTTTGATTACCGGCTCCGTCAGCAGAGGCCGTTTGTAAGGAGCCTACCGAATGACACCCTTGCAAATCTACAAATTTCATAAAGCGTCATTGTCTCGTCGTTGGATGTCATATCCTTAAGGCTTTTTGGGTTTCGATGGGATGAGGAGGCTGTTGTGAATTGACTTTTTCTCAGAGCAATATCCCGCTTTGAAATCGAATGAATCAGTGTGAAGCGTCATGTCAAACATAAATTGTCCATATGAATTTGATAAGATATTTTGAAGAAGGAACGGCAGTCAAAAATTAAGTTCTATTAAGTAGGAGTTACATTGATTGAGCAATTTCCTGCACCTAGAGGTTACATTACAAAAATATAAAAGTGAAAGATGATAGAATGTAAGCTAACTTAGGTTTTATACTAGGGTTGCCAAGAGAGAATGTGATTGAGAGTGAGTTAGGATTTACCACTTAAATTCCTATTATTTTTTTATTATTCTTCAAAAAATTTATGATGACCTAGCAAATTGCAGGCAGTAATTGCTACTTAGAACGCATTACCTCACAGTTAAACTCTGATGATCTGATTGTCAAATATTGGCCATATAATTATACTGCAACTAGGACCTGAATTCCTAGTAGTCTCCTTCAAAGAGAAAAGGAATTCCAGGGGAAAGTAGATTACTGTAGATGAGCTTCATTGAGATACAGTCACATGGATGCTTGGTAGATTAAGAGTTATTAGTTATTGGTTCTGATGTTATCAGACTTACTACTGGGAATAAGACATTTTACTCTATAGTAATTTCTAGTAAATCAACTTTTCCTTAGAAATTATTGATTTTATAATCAAATCCATGTAAATTCCCCTTCACTTTTTACTTAAACCATTAACAAAACTGTTCAAGGATGTGTAAAATTTTTACTTTAAAGGGCGATTCATAAATTACTTTTATTTTATTAGTCGCGTATTTTATAAATGCATATCCTTATTGTAAAAAATTAAAGAAATTATATTCACGAATTATAATTTTATATTTGTGTGAAAGTCGTCTCCAGACTTCAAACATTTTTGTAATTTACTGGAAGAGGCACAAATAGACACATAAAATATAATTTATTTTATATATGAACTTATAAATTGACATTAGAGCGCGATATATATAAATATGTTTCCATATCAGATCATTTTTTTTGTTTCTCTTAAGTAGCCGTTGAATCGAAATATACTAGAGTCGGGTTAGAAAATCGAAATGAACGATCTAAGAAGAAATCGAACCATGCATTAATTTAGGGGCCATTAATTATTGGTCCAAGCAGGAGGGAAGCGACAGGTTTATCATTACGAGTTGTAAGCAGCAGTCTCGATCACCTGTTTGTTTGACTACCTACATCGGACCAGATCCAAAGAGGATTGTGTGTTTCTTTTCCTCCATGTGTTTCAACACCGATGGCTGTGATTAACACTTAACAAATACATTTCTGGATATGCAAAACTGCAATTTAGTTTCCGATTTTGCTCCTTCTAGAAAGACATCAAAGAGGTTCCTGGTGTGTCAGATTTTCTGAAATTATTCATAATTGTAAGTTAACATTCAAGCTTGCAGTATTCTAAAAAATTTGTAATAACTATTTCTAGTTTATTTATAAATATTTTTTATAGGGAGCGATATATTTATTTTTAAAAAAAAGCGTCTCTGTGAATTCTAAAATTTTATTGTTAAATTTGAAATCCTTTATTTATTTAATTTACCCTTAAGCGTTAACGAGTGTTCGTTTATCGCTCGAGCTATTCATAATGTTAGTACCTTTGCGTTACTTTTGAAAATGTATTAGTTTCTTCACCAAATCAATTTCAAAGAATATGGTCTACCCACATATTTTATTCATTAGTAGTGCGAACTCTTTAATTTTAAAAATATACAATCAAAATTAAGAATTTAGTTTTTCAAATAACGACCTTTCAATTTATACATTTTGGCTGAAATCAATCACGTCTTCCGGAATCATGGTGTCATTAGCAAGTTCTAGTTTGACTCCGAAATCTGTCTGCAATTCTTGTAGAGTTCATAGTCGCGAAAGCGATCAGCCTGCAGCTAATTGATAGCTATCGAAGATAGAAACTCTTAATGTCATTACTCTGACAATGGGGTAGTTAATATCAAAAGCATCGGTATTACTTGTTTGAATGAGAGAAGTTTAGTGCTCTCCCTTCCCCGAACAACTATAAAATCAACATCGCGTGCAGTACATTGAGGACAGTTAACCTTTCAGAAGCTATATTTGTAACCTGGCAAACTTAAAGTGGTCATACAAATTTTTTTTTAAGTATCAAAATAATAATTTGATGGTTTAATTCGAATGAATATATATTTTTTAAACATATAATATTGCACGGAATTGATACATTTTGTAATAATAACGTATAAAGCGGGATTGGCACAGTTTATCTTTAAAGTTCCAGTTTTGACAGGAATCTTTGTTGCCGCTGGCTAATTGAGTTGTGGAACTCGCATTCGGCCTTTTATTGGAGTAACAAATCACGTGCGAATGGGCAATTAATTGAAAGTAAAGGGAGGAACTGTTGGTGCAAACAGTCTGCCCGACTTCGTTTATCCTGGCCAAGGGCCAAACGTTTTTATTCGGCGCATACCTCGGGCATTTTCCCGTTTTGGCAACCCCAAAGCCATGGCTTCTGGTATTTACTTGATGGAATAACTATGTCACAATATAGTTGTTGTTGCGTTACGAGAGACGTAAAGTAATCCGCTATGTATGGTAAGTGACGGAGAACAATGCTTACCCTTCCACGCCCCTAAGACACCAAGGAGAGAAATCATTGAATACACATCGTATTTGTAAACTAATTTTTACTAATAACAACAACTACATAATATCTGCGATAAATGATTAGAATGTGTTTCTATACTTTTTCAACTAAAGTGACTTAATAAATTAATTAATTAAATAAAGTTAGATCGTCCAAAATATTCTGAGGTTTATGAAGAAATTTTGACGAAAGAATTTACAGATAAACCATATATTTCAATTAAAATATATTTGCTTTTGCTCATTTTCATTTTGAGAATGTTGTAATCCATGATATATGAATCTTGGATAGTTAGTCAGTTATTTATAGTTTCTTATCTAAAACACATAATTTAAATTTCATATTGTATTTGTTTAGAATACTTTTTATACTTAATTTATAGACTGCATTAAAATTTTTCATGTCAAAATACTAAAAGTAGATTTATTCCTACTTTTTTTAAAAATTCATATGATATCGTATTTTGTATTTCATTAATAAAAAAAAGACTGAGGTTCGGTATTTGTAAAGAGTTTATAATTCTATTTACATCATATTCTATTATAGGTCCCACTATTGTCTGAGTAAATCGAATTACCCTTATTATATTTAAAACTCAATTTCATTATAATTTTAATTTTTTTAACTAATAACATAAATTGTAATTTATTATCTACAATAATACTATTACTGATAGTACGTTTCAGGATTTTAAAAATAAAATTGCGGTCAAAATTGGTGAGTTATTAACTATAAGTACGATTTTAATACGCTTTTAATTGAAATGAAATATTCTTGTTAAATTTTTATATTTATAAAGTTGCATTTACTTTAGAAAAGTTTTTATAGCTATTGATTGTTNGTTGTTTTTGTTGAATAGCCTGAGAAAGTGACAACCCTTTTGCTGAATTCATGCTAGTTTTATTTATTTATTTATTTTTGCACTAAAGAAATGTCATAACTTTTGTCATCAGATACATGAACACATGAATTGTTAATTGTTTTTAGTTCTTATTGAACATCCTATCTAACATTATTTATATTATACACACACACATATATATAAATCCAACATTAAGAAAGAAAAACGTTCTTTAGCTTGTAATAAAATAACACAATATTCAATTAATAGCATTAAAGTTCTATATTATAAGTAACTGATAACTTGCAGAAAATGCATTTTTATTGTAAAAAGAGAAATAAGATCGTGATGCTTTTTTAGAAATCACGTCGAATTTCTTTTATATTATACAAGATTCCCACTTATCATGTATTTCATGAAATCCATAAACCAGATATTTTTATAATGGGTTTTCGCTTAACTTTACAATACATAATTTTCTTATACTGCATATTATTTTTTAAAAACATTAATCAGATTTTATTACATTAGCAGTCTATTTTCTTTTTAATTTGGTGAATATCGCATGGAAAATTCTAGTCGTCAAAATTATTTAATTTTATAAATCATTTGTTCATTTGCAGATATTCATTTTTAGTTTTAGTGTCAAATAAAATTCAAAATTTATGTATTGCAATCGAGTAGAGATTTAATTTTATTTGTGACCGAAAATAATAAATAGAAATCACTTTGTATGAAAATTGTCTTTCAAATTCCAGAATTTATCTTTACTTATATTTTTTAAAAATACATAAATTTTTCTTAAGTCTTTATTTTTGGTGAAATAAAAACTTTCTAAATCGGAAAAATCCTTCTTAAGTAAAAACTTTTTAACAATCACTAAGCTAAGTACCTTAGAAGGAAAAAGGGAACATCTTCTTGTAATATAGTGTTCGTCATTTTTAATTTAGAATGAAATTAGCATGGTTAGTTTTCTTAATATATTTTTTAAATAAATTTTCGTTAATTACATATCATTATTGTTTTGGAATGGAAGAATGACAATGCTAAATGATCTATGGAAACCGTTAGAAAACATGTTCAATTCTCTGTCTCACTCACTCTCTCTCTCTCTCTCTCTCTCTCTCTATATAT
>KZ807055.1:67202-87028 GCA_000696205.2 Oncopeltus fasciatus
CTATATATATATATATATATATATAATGTTATTTTAAGTTTTGAAATCGAAAATTTTCTTTGGATTCCTTGGAAGTTGCTGATATTCTAGAATAAAGATTAGGAGATTTACCATTATATGATGAAGACTTCGTATTACGAAAATGATGAAGTAGTGAATTATTTGTCGAAACTTAATGTGTATGGTATCAAGAGCTACAATCAGTAGATAAACTAAAATATATATCTTGTTACAAACGACATGAGCAGCTGGAGTATTTTGTTTGTTCGACTGAGTTGAACTTAAGAAATTCATAATTGCAGTAGCTGAGTAAAAATAAAGCAGGAGAGAACAAATTGTACTCTGATGGGATGTGGAGGGGGGAACAAATTGTGTCCCATGCCGGTTCGAGCAGCGCCAGCCAGAAGACGGACAATGAGCAATGTCTGAACAGGGAGCTCAACCTGTCAGATCCCTTCGACACAGGAAGTGGAACTTGGACAGGGAACTAGCTGGTAAGCCCAGCAGGTCGACAATGCATCCCCAGCGATACGTCAATCCCGAAACGAGGAGTTCCAGACCCTTTAGAATCAGGAGTCACCGCCCTGCTTTACGCACCTCGTCTAACGTTAACTTTAACCAATGTATAAACTGAGTTTAACTCACTTTTATTACATTAAAACTATAAAAAAAATAATTAGATAACAATTAACATTCCTCAAATAAAGTGAATAATCTCATCTGAAAAACAAATAAATTGTCTCGTAAAATATGCGAATTCCTAAAAGTGGTGCAGAAACTAGAGTAGAATAAAATATTTTAATGAATTATTGTAGAGTTTTTTTCTGACAATATAGTAGCATGGAGTTTAAAAGCGCCATTTTTTACAATGTGCATGTAAAAAAAAAATATCATTAATAATAGCAGAATGTATCTTACACCGGCCTTAAGTGATATCTCCCAGGTCTCTCTTTTTTAATTTGTGCTAAAGTGACTTTTGTGTGAAATTTAAATCATGAGGTTAAGTTGTGCATCCTAACGGTTAGTCACATTTTTGGTATTTATGTATAACTTTAGTGGGAAAAATTTTGATTGCCACGGCAAGTAACTTGAATATTTCAACTGCTCTTTTTGATAGAGAAAATAATGAAAATTGGTCCTAAGATGATTTTAGTTGGGGTTCGGTCAAGGTTTCCTTGACCGAACCCCAACTAAAATCATCTAAGAATAATATCTACGGTCAACAAACTCTCCTTTTGAAAATGAAAATTGGTGTTCGCATGAATAATCTCAAAATATCTCCATCAGATGAAGCCAAACTGAATCTCTAAAGAAGAAATTAAAGTAAAATGTCATAATTTAGGGTTTTACAGGTAATATTTTACATTCAGAAAGAAAAAAGTTATGAATAAAGTTATGGTATGCATAAAGTTGTTTTTTAACTTGCTTCCTGTTTAAATATTGTAAGAGAACGGAGCTGAATTTATTTTTGAATACCCGAGTGTTGAAATAATTCATGGGAATAAAACTTTAGGGAGATATTTCTTTAAAAATTTATATGCATCACACATTATCTCGAATATATTAATTATATACTTTTAAATAAATCGTCATATGTAGAAATAATAAATTATTGGGGGGTGAATTTATCTTTGGAAAAGAGCAGATGAATTCGACATTTCTGATATATTAGATGAATATTTCAGAAAATTATTAATTTACATTTATAATCATGATATTTAGATTAAAAAATAGCGAATTAATCAATATGAAGAACTGAATAAATCTTATTACATTTTCAGAATTAGTCTTTGAAAGGGCCCTAGTGAGCAGACGGACAAGACAAACTGCCTTGTGGACAGTGACTGACGGAAACGGTTTGTGAGTTTGGCTATGGAAGCTTTGTAAAATCGATTAGTGCTAAGCTGAATTGAATGAGTTGGGGAGTAGGTTGGGTACATTCGCTACTTGACATTTAGATGTCAGTCTTTGAATTACTAAGATTCTCATTGTACCATAGTTCTAGTGATGTTCATTCTACGATAGTTCTGCTTTAATTTTATATTTTAATGAAAAGTCAGGATTACTACGTACATATCGATGAAAAATCGGTCACGCAGAAGCATCTTTATCTAAAATATTCCCAATATTTCATTAGAAGTGGAAATAAATAGAATTTAATGACGAAATTTAATTGACAAGCCTGAAATACAATAAACGTGAAAAGTACGACCTATAAGCTCAGTGGGAAGGCAATGTGTTAAAACGCTCACATATTAAACTGACTGGTAATTTTTGTTCTTACCAACTGATTTCAGCAAAAATAGTTTTTTTTTTTAATATATGTGTCAGAAAATTTCTCTTAGCACTTATTTTCTAAAAAGTTTTTCGTAACTAATATTACTACATGGACGTTTGGAGTCGAACTGTGGGGAACTGCTAAACCATACTACACCATACAAAGAATACAGTCCCTTTAAATCCAAAATGCAAAGAATCATAGTTGATGCACCTTATTACGTCGCAAACTCCCCACTCCACAATGACCTCAAAATCCCTTTAGTTAAGGACATCATTACAACCCGTTTTAATAAATTCCACTCTGGCCTTTCCATGCATCCTAACCCTTTAGCCCAAACTCTATCCAGTATTACCCATCCTGATAATCCACTACGTCGCCTGAATAGGAAATGGCCTCTTGACCTTCTCATTGCCATCACTTCATTCACTTCATTCAAAAAAAAAAAATATGAAGAGAAAAAAAAAACACATAACAAAACAACCGATTTAATAATACACAATTGTAAACAATGATTTAGGAGTTCTGCCATTGGGCAGCTTCTCCATCAAGCGAAGTACACGCTAAGTTCTTTCTTATTTTTTGTATTTTTTATTTTATTTTATATAAATATTTTATTANTCAACAACTTGACTTTAATTATCTATTTTTTAAAAATTAATTTATACTATAAATATTAACCAGCACATTACAAGATACAAAAATTTGGTCTACATCTAAATATTTTCTGGTCCAATAATTCAAATTGGATCTTTTCTGATCCAATTTGAATTATTAATAATAAATATACAATTTAATACTTTAATAATCAGGATTCTATGTTTTAAAATAAGCAACCAACATTCGGAAATTCACTCTTAAATATCTAGAAATGATTTTCATTTCATATTCTAGAGAATATTATAGTTATTTAAAACATTTTGAAATCATTTTATCTATAATTATTTTCACAGCGTGAATGATAACGATAAACGCATTTTAATTTTAATTCTCAAATACCTAATTTAGTTTCATTAATTTAAAAATTTCTGACGACAGAGAGCGAACACAAATGCATACACACACACACACACATTTATATATAACGGAACACTCGAGTCTAATATGTATATAATACATAAGAACGGGAGAAAGAATGAGCGTAGTGAACAAAAAAAAAAGAAAAAAGAAAAATGACACAGAGTGTTTTAAATTAAAGATGACAGCTTCCCCTTCGTCAGAGGGAAGTCTCTTCACTACCTTCTGACGAAGGGCGAACAGTCTTTTCAAAAATTTAAAATAATATTGTGTTATTTTTTGTGTTCACTACTGCGCTCATTCTTATTTCAATTCTTTCTATCATATATATAGGGACCAGTTCAGCTGTTCAAATGAAGCGTCATTGAAGATTTGTTGAAGTTGCGTCATAGTACCATCATGAAAAGGGAAAATAATACCTCAATGCATGAATATGATGTCAAAATAATTGTCAACTGGTCTTCTTTATTTTCTTTATTTTGCACTCAAAATTTTGTAATTTTATATTTTGTATTTGAGCTTTCTTGAGGAATACTTCAAATATTATGAAGACGAGAAGGGTCGTTATGTCACCAGGATCCCATGTTCATGACTGAATATGGGTCCAATATACAATCATGAACATGGAATCCTGGTGACACGACGTCTCCTTTCGCCTTTATGATAGTCCTGAAGATGGCTAAACATGTAAACCAAAACGTTGGCCCATAATAAAAAAAAAAAAATACACATTTTTAATTTTTTTTTTTTTTTTTTATTTGGATCTACCCTGACCGAACCCCAACAAAGAAACGCCTACTAATAATCTCTACGGTCAAAGAAACCTCTATTTGAACTTAACATTATATATTAACCAACACATGTTCCTATCAAGTGCAATAAAAGGTTACTCTTCTTGGTAGTTGTTTAAAAGATATATGTTGTGTGTATATAATTGAAACTGACAAAAATTAAAATTCATTACACATTACAGACAATGCAGATCACCAAGTATTAGAGAGTCCTAATAAGGAATCTGGAGTATTAAAAATAATTTTAAAAATATTTAGCTACCTAATAATGGTACAGTTCTTGTTTTAATTTAAAAACCGAATCAAAATTTCATTTATTTATTATTTATATGCATTCCATTGAATCTCAATGTTTAAAAGA
This sequence comes from Oncopeltus fasciatus, assembly GCA_000696205.2. Lineage (NCBI taxonomy): Eukaryota > Metazoa > Arthropoda > Insecta > Hemiptera > Lygaeidae > Oncopeltus > Oncopeltus fasciatus. The sequence continues at coordinate 71,650 of KZ807055.1, forward strand.
CATGTTTTATAATCCTCCTATGGTTATACGTTAATGTTTTTTTGTTTTTTTTTTCATTTGATAATAATCTTCAAAGAATATTTAGGGATTATTTTTCGAAGAGTGGCAAAAAAAAAAAAGTGAATAAATGAATATTCCTATTATCTTGGAACGAGTTGCGATATGGATCTGGAGTTTGTCTCTTTTTGTCATATTCCGTTTTAGTGGAAATGGATCCGCGGTTCCCATCGTCGGCATTGTGAGGTGGGAGGGGGGGGGGGAAGCGAGAGGGGGATGTTTTGAAGAGAGGAGAGACAGCCGTTTTTCACTTAGGGTTTTTCATATCGGCTGAGTTAGATAGGTGAAGGGGGAGGGGAGGGGGGTGTAACCCGACCGTTTTTCTCTCTCGCGAGCTATCGGTAAGTGGCAAATTGGAATGATAGCACCTCTTCCCCCAGTACAGGCTGAGGGAGGAGTTTTACCTTTGGCTTTTCCATAGTACAAATATTACTGGGGAAGAGTGCATTTACATTTAACCATATAGATACATACATATATTCCAGATCTCTTGTGAAAATACAAATCTGGGATAGGGTTATCGGTCAGAAGGATAACAAAAAAATGTGATTAACACGCATTTAATAATTCATTATTTTACTAAAATGCCGTTAAATAAATAAAATATCATTATTAATCAATATTAAAAAATCAACATTATAATATTACAAAATTCTTAGTGTTTACATTTATAAATAAGGATACTTAAATTAGTTTTGAATTTTTTTTTTAGTGTTATATTGTTTAATCTTAAAAAATTGTATTTATCTGTCAGTTTTTTTTTATATTATTAATTATCATAACTAACTAAATTAAATATATTTCGAAATGTCCTAATTGATTAATGTGCTATTTTGTAAACCGATATTTCGTTTATATATTAAACAATAATATCAATTTACTAAACTAAATAAAATGGCATTAATTTCCATTCTTTTAGAGTAATAATTGATCAGTCAAAAATATTTTCATGATTTCATTTTTCTTGTCTTTGGAATAAATTTATGCACCTAATATCATTAAAAATATATAATATTTCATAAATTATTAAATTTGTTTAAATAATTAAAATACAGTTGACTTTATTTTTTAAAGGTACACCATTAATGTAAAAATAGAATATTTATAGTTAAAATATATAAAGTTTGCAAGGAAAATATAACAGTTGTAGATCTTATAAAATTATTCTAGACAAAGGTTTTTAGTACATTTTAAAAATTATTTCTAGTTTCCAATCGATTACTATTATCGATTAATTATCCTAAGGAATATATAATCTCCATTAAAAAAATCTAAAGTAGAGTTTTACTAAACGAAATGAATTATTTTACTTTTATAAATACTATTTTTTGTGGTATTTAATCCAATGTAAATTTTAACAATTTTTTTAGTGCTAGGGAATTTAATAGCTTATCAGACTTGTGTTGGTAGCATGAATGGAAAATGCACCGGCCCGGATAGCAGGAGATCCAGGTTCAAGTCCTGGCTGGGACAGTTAAATTTTTTATTCTGTTCCCTCGCACTAAAAAAATTATTTAAATTATTTTACTGTATTCACATCCACGTATTTAATTATGTTATACGTAGAAAAATAGAAAGTCCTTCTTTTTAAATAAACAAAATAAAGCATTTTAGGTTTATTAATTGATATTTGTCATTACATTCCTAGATTGTGCATAAATATTTTCTCGTAACGGATTTCCCTCGAAAATATTTTCAAAAAGAAACGTAATTCCAGTAAGATTAGAATTTTAACAAAGAGCGTAGGAGTTTAGGGATACTCGTTTTAGGGTAGTAATCGTAATCAAAATATACCTTATACAGGAGTTATGCTAAATTTCATAATTAGTCATGAAATTAATCTATAATCTACTACTAGATGTTTTCTTCGTGCTTGAAAGAAGTTATTAATTATTTCATTTAGATAGATTTTATGCTTTCCTTAAATGTAAATGTAATGCTTACATAAAGTTGTAAGACAAGTAAGATTAATCGGTATAATCAATGGCGTTATAGCTGCAATTAAAACTTTTTTATAAAATGCAATAGCTTTGAAAACAATTTCTTATATCTGTGTTCAAGAACATTTCTGAGTATTTTATCATTGCTTACGAAACATAAATAGACTAATGATATAAATGAGTACTTAGGAATTTAATTATATCTATATGTTGTCAGATATCTCTTATTTCACGGCAAATTTTAATATTATTGGGAGAATTATTTTAAGTTAATTTTAGTACCATGACGTGAACTTGAAAAATCACATAACTCCTCACTGATTGTACTTAATAAAGCTAAAAAAATTTAATCCTTACGAAAGAAATACTAATTTTCCTTGAAGTAAATCTGGTACAAATATTATACACACATATGTATAAATACAATCACACATATATACATCTGTCTGCACGTGTTAATATTCTGTAACCTTGTTTACGAGAACTGTATATTCGAGACATAATTTAGAGGTATAAATAAGAAACCATTCTTATTTTTGTAGAAAATGAAACCAAATTTGATATTTAGGCTTTCTATAGCAAACAGAGCAATAGATTTAAATTTCATTGGAATCGATTAAGTAGAAGGGAAGGAAGGGATTAAGTGAAAAAAACACATTGGAAAATCTCAGTTATTATATTTTTTTAAGTAATTTTTTTTTGCAAACGTTGAAATTATTTTTTAAACTTTAATTAGTATTAATAAGAAAGTTGTATTCAATAAGTTATTGAGTAATGTAACAATTATTGAATAGCGTTTCCCCCACCTATCTCCCTCCCTCCCTAACCGTCTAAAGCCGCCCTTGGCCATCTTACCTTTTACCCTGATTGTCTTCTCCAGTTTGCAAAATAACATTCGATACTTACTTCTATTAACGTCCATCTTTAATCAAAGGCGGGGGAATCTTGTTAGTTTGAGCAGCTCCTGGGCGATTAGCCATTTAACTTTGTCCCAGAGCGTATTACTGGAAAGACTTCATGTACGCGGATCTCTTTGTCACCCGGGCAGTAGTTTATTAGCCGGCAGGAAATGTCTGACAGAAGCTGAGAGAGGTGGGGAGCTAAACGTGATACTGACGCGATCAGTGTCAGTGATGAATTCATTAGGAACGTAACTCGATCGTGTACTCACGGAAGACGCTGATTGGATTCTGATAACAGCTTTGTGAGACATTTCCAGCGTAAACAACCCTCTCCTCCCTTTAGTCTTTCAGAAGGTATGTATGTAGTCATAGAGGTCATCTCTTCTCCTCATCACAGACTTTATTGAAATGTTTTGTTTTTTTTTCAAAGTTACTCAATGTACTCATATTCCAAAAGTAATAGTCATTAGTGCCCACTCCCACGTGTGGCCGTGCACACACAACATTCATACTCACATATAATGTGATAATAATAAATAAATTACTTATTGCAGTTAGTTAATATTTATTATTAATGTTGTTGGGGGTAGTATTATGCTGCATATTTATATAACCGTGGAGTATTATGCTAGAGAAATTATTCAGGATCAAAAAAATTAAATACTATAAAATAATTGGGTAATATTTTTATTATTGCCAACTTGTAAGACATCTTTAGGGCGGTAATGATGTATGGAGAGATCTCCGAGAAAGGTTTATGATCACATCTCAGAGTGAAGAATTAAAATAATATACAATAGTTCTGTAGTAATATTTGTATAGCAATGATATATAAAATGAAATTTAAATAAAACTATTAATCAACAGCAGTGCTGAGTAATTAGCTAAGCTTAAGCATCTCCTGAGAAGAAATTTCTGCTTTGGGATATAATTATTCATCCAGTTATTTAATACTCTTGAGTGAGCGAAAGAGTGTTTTACACATATAGGTCTTGTATTTGAACATGCCACAGTACAGATGAGCGGATGTCTAGGGGGTCTGGAAAAACTTGTAGAGGATTAGAAATGACTGTTTCTTTGGCATGCACGAAGGGAATGAGAAATAGACTAGAGGTGTAGTAGAGGTGCCAGAAAAAATATGTCGAAACAATTAGTTGATGGACACTTCTGAACCGGTCTAAAGGACACACTTTTCTTGTCTCTTTAGTAGTCACTGCTAATAATGGACATTCTCTTTCAAAAATATTATTTACAATTTAAATGTCATTAAGATGCATTGATCAAATAGGAAGAAAAGGAATACTGAATATGGATTATATAGTAATATATAGAATTATTTTTCAATTATAATAATTTAAATTTACTGACTTACACAAGGATTATTTATTAAATACTTAAATACTAAATTACCTCTATGATTGAATTATATATCTATATGTATATATGAACATGTATGTATGGATGGTAAATAAAAACATATTTTACCAATAATATTTTAACTATAATTTTAATTATATGTGTTTTTAAAATATTAATAATAACTTCAGAGACTGAAATGTACATTTCATTACTATTTGATCAATATATTTTAACTACATGTAAATTGGAAATAATATTTTTGTAAGAGAATATCCATTATTTTTCAAAGTGAAAAAGAAAGAGTTGATCAAAATGTCTATAACTGAGACTTATTATTAACTAACGTATTAGGTTACACCTTGAGTAAAACCAGAAACCTCACAAGTGATTCTTACAGATAAACCTTAAAATTATCATTGTAAGTTTTAATTCTGAAATTGACACAACTATAGAGTGCTTTGTAAGACATGATAGAATGACCCGTAAACGGGTTCTAAAAGGACCAAACGAAGAGAATAAGGCATTCTTTAGACCACACTCACACATATACCTATATACATACATATATATGAATATGAGGACATTTTTTGACATGCCAATTAAAAAATATTCTTACTAATAGTGAAACTTTTTTTGTGTGTATAATTTCTCTTTTGGAGCAGGCATTGGGTCGGGGTTCATTACAACAGTACTCCAGCCAGTAGACCAGGGAACAGTAAACCTTGCTAGGTCGTTTATACTACTTAGACCTTGTCGCTTTAGGGTATGTGTGTGCGTGTGTGTGGGAATCTGCACTCCTCTTCTGAAGAAGCAAGCTTACAATCATGTCTAAAATTTTTCACTTTTCCTTTTATTTTATTATGTGCACATAAATATTTTTCATTCAGATTTTTCTGGAGAGAGGTCCTTGTCTTCGTTCTCAGTATTGCTTATAAATTGTGCTTTGTTATTCTTATAATTATCACTTTCTGATTGGTGTAGAACCCATTATCAGTGAGCGTTATTCAGCTAACGGGAATTCACTATTTGTTGCGATAAAAATGCAATGGCGATTATTTGTGATTCCATTCGGAGCATGGAAACATTAAGACAAATGTAGGCTGTTCATTAGGGTTATCGTTCTTGTCCTATATTAATCGCATCCGATAAGCATGATCCTATTATCTTTCTTGTTTAGTTGTACAATTTGACCTGTTTGTATGGTTAAATACAGATACTAGCCCAGGTACTCTTTTCTTTTTAATATAAGAGCCACTTTCTTTTCTTTTTTTTTTTTTTTTCATTTAGAGTTCTCTCAACATGGAAGCGTTTGATCCTTCCGCAACTATTGAAATTTCAGAAGCCTTAAATTAAGCTGACCGTATTACAATTATAATAGCTACTTACTATTGTTCTTTGTATGGGTTGAATATATTATGCAACTAAATTTTGCTGATGAGTTAATGTTCTGGTTTTGTGTTAATGTTATTCACTGAGTTGATTGTGTCCAACGCTGGAATTGATTGGCAGATGTAATGTCATCAGCATATCAACTCAGTCGATATAGAACGGCCTCTTCTTCATGTTTTACGTCGATTAAATGAAAATTTGTAATTTTTTTACTTGAATATAGAAGGTGGTTGGGATTCGGTTAATGAGATTTTCTATTAAACAAAGCGAACCAAAAATTTCAGGGCTTCTTAAGGGCTGTGTAAAAAAGGTATAACAAAATATGAAAGATGTAAAATACATATACTCTCCATAAATAAATAAAAAATAATAAATGGAGAGAAATATTGACTGAGAGAAGACTTGAAGGTTGTAAATTTCCTAAATATGGGGGAAATGTTTAAAAAAAGGCTGAAAAACCGTTATTATGTTCCATATAGCTAGAGCAGTTAAATTTCTGTGGGAAATAATTAATTAATATTAATTTTTTCAACAATTTTATATAATTTTTGTTCGATAATAGATTTCTTAATAACGAACATTAAGGAATATATTTAAGCATTTAACCAGGTATCTTTTTTATTTACCTCATGTTTTAAAATAGAAAAACTGAGTTTCGTGTTAGTGCTTCTTAAAGCCATTAGCTTGGTTCGGTTAGGACTATAAAAAGGGGAGAAGAGTTCTTGTTAAAATAACTCTTAAAAAATATTTATCAAATTAATTAAAATAATAATTATAGAAAAAAATGAGAAAATAATTATAAAAAACATTTGCATTGACATTGTTTTGGAGACGTACGTATACCCTGTCCTCATTTAAGTAAGCTACTGAGTGACACACATTGTTTTCTAATAACATTAGTTCCCCTCTCCGTGCTATTCAGGAGATATAGTTACAATAAATAGAAACACTCCAGTGCTAAGGAAATATTTACCCTCCCTGAGAGCAATTACCTCATGAAGTGTTTGGCTATCATCAGTGTTCACCTTGGCGCCGAGAAATCATTTTACTGTAAGTGCAATTATGATTTCTACCTGTTTATCCTTCTCCAAGCACAGTAGGTAATGGCCTCTTCACCTTCAGGTTGTTCACGGCCGCCAGTCATGTCCTACTAATGCGTTTATTTTGGTTAGAGTCAAAGAATCACTTATCCTACGAGACATTATATACTTAGTTAATAGTTTTATATATATATATATANNNTTTTTATTATAATAAAGTATTTTATCAAACTGAAAAGTACATACTTCGCACAAAAATTATTAATTATATTGCTGAGCACTTTCAGGATCTATGATCCTATCATCAAAGCTCAGGTATTTCCCAATGACTTCGGTATTATTATAATTGAAACGTTGCTTCATTACAAAGAATTAAATGTTTTATATTATATGTAATACCTACCATACATATTTATCCCTAAGACATTCCAATGTTATAATACATGAACTGTTGAACTGCTAAGCCAGCTCTCTCTCTCTCTGCCGCGATATATATATATATATATATATATATATATATATACCCTTTACTGCCTGTGCTATTTATCAGAACCAAAAGAATCATATTCGGTTAATAATTCATAATTGACATACTTGTAAAATAATTGACAATAATTTTTTTTAAAGAAAGAATGTTTAGGCCAAGGCAGTAATCGACACCGCTGTTTTTATCAATAGTTAGAGGTTTTGACCTCTGCACAAAGTGAGCTCAGAAACTTCCTGTCAGAAACTTTTCCCCAGAGTCTCCTAGCCTCCCAAATGTACATATTAATTCTATACACCAGATTGGAGGTGGACTAAATTCAGTCACTTTTGGGGGAATTATACTGTTAGTACAAAATTGAAAGAACTATTCTTAATAATTAAGATCCGTATAAAATAATTTAAAAAAATTATTAATGGGAAAAAGTTTTGGTGAATGTGGGACTAGAACCCGTTTTTTATTATCACAAGCCTGGTTTGGTCTAATCGTCTAATTTTCTGTCTGTTCCGTCTTCAATGAGTGCTTTCTTTTTTGTTAGGTAGTCTTCGTCTTTTTACTTCATGGTGACAGTAGCGTTTCCCTTGTTCGGAACGATCACCAAACATTCACGTTTTTTGAGCGCTTTGTATTCTTCTTTGGTAAGATTCGACTTGGGTAGTTTGGCCTTCCTTAAAGCGTGGCTAACATCTTTTCCGATGATCTCAGCTGTGTCTGAGTCCAGATTCCAGATGCAAGCTGGTAATAATCTTCTTCACGGAAATACGATGAGGAGTATTGGCCAAGTTGAATCCTTTTTGTAGGACTTGAAGAGTCTCTCCGGGAAATCTTCCTCCGCGAGAGGAGGATCATAGAACAAACTACCAATGATTTACCACAAGGTCCAAGCAACGTGTGCCTTCTACCGGAAGACAAGAATAGCCAAAGAGAAGGCAGGCTTTGACCAAGAAGCAGTCAACAGCAGGTGTAATTTCATCTAGATCTGAAGAAGCCATCATAAGATGTGTGACAGCTCGGCAAGAAACCACCAATTGACACGGTCCAACCCGGAATAAGTAATTGCAACTAATAAATGATTATTCTTAATTGACTTGTCATGGCAGCAAAGTGAATAGTTTTATTTCCTTACAATAAAACTCCTCATAGAATATCAAGTAATAAAGTCCTTTAGTTGGCTCAGGAAGGGTGAAAGGGGAAGAAGAGGTAAGATGGTGCCGAAGAGCTTGCAAAGGAATGCTTTGTGCTTCGTAGGTCGGGATACTGTGGCTGCATACTCCCTTATCTCCCTCTCAGATGTAGTGGAATGTTTGACAAACACTGTATTTTTTTACAAAAATTGAATTTGTACAGCCGTTTTTTTAATACAAATATTGAAGTATAAGTAATGCCTTAAATAAATTATAATACGATAGATATCATTTACTTTATATTTTTTTGGCTTTCTTCTCTCAAAAGTGTCCTCCTAATTAGATTTATCCCTTAAAATTAATAAAGAAAATATCCCTATAAATCTTATTGAACCATTATCCTTTAAACACACACACACACACACATACCCACTTACACATATTTTATACTTTTATAATGAATTAGTATAAAATAAAAAACTATATAAATTAACAAATTTATATATAATTCTATTTATTTGTAAATTCATGTGATATGCATAAAAAGTGACTATCAATATATAGTTTAAGATAACAAAAAACCTAGTGTTACAATAATACCTCTGTGCGATAAGTACAGAAATAACGATCTACATCATTAAATGATAAAATAAAAATCCTTACAGTAATTTAAACCGAAAAACTTTACTAAAAAAATACCGCAAAAAAAAAAAAAAAAATTGTAACACACAGTAGTTAAGGGTGGCTACCACGTTAATAATTTGTTTTTTCAGTCTAATAAGATATGATTTTAGGGTTTATAGGATTGAATGATAGTCTTGTTTTTACCTGTTTGTGTGAAAATCATGCAAGTTTACAACTTGTTTCCAATGTTAGTAACTTAACTTGTTTGCTAACAGTAGAGATGCACCACTGTGTCATTGGGGCTGATAAATTGGACGAACTGGCTAATTAATTACCCCTAAGAGATGTTTAATTGTTTGTTCAGACGGCTTTGGCTGTCAGAGCCAGATTTCGTCCGAAGTTTAAGGAGACGTCTCGGATCTTCTTGATATACGGCATATCCTGGATTCAAGAAGATATTTATAGCTCTGACTGCGTTGAATTCTTGGCAAAACTTCTACTGTGATCAATGTTTGGCGTAAACTTCGTTAGCCTATGGAATCCTTTGCCAAATTAACGGTGCTTCAGCAATATTTTCAACAAATCTTCTTGTAGGAGCTCTGTAAGCTATTTAGATTACATTATTCATTTGAATCTCTCAGAAAAGTATGCACTGAACATGTGTAGCATTACTTTTAATGGCGTATAAATCTTATTAGTTATTTTTCATGATGTGGTAAAAAGAAAAAGAAAAAGCTCCTTTAATTTATTCAATAGTATTCACTAACATTAGTTGAAGTTCAAAATTAGTTACGACTGCTGAGCCAGTGAAAAAAAAAAAAGAAGAATATTATTGTTAAATGCAAAACATCTATCCCAATCATTATCGTTGTTATGTTTATTATAGTTCGTCGTGCAAACTAATACAATATCCCAATGTTTCGATAATGGCTAGAATAATTGAAGTTAAATAAGGAAATTTAATTTACAATTAAGAGAAAACTGAATGTAAAAAGGATGATCATTAAAGTTTGCTCTTGGCGGAAAGGTAGAGTGGGGGAAGCACTCACCAATTGTAGTGAAATTCATCAACTTATTCCTTAATAAGAGTTTTTGGTCTATTCCTTACAGAACATATATATTAGAAAAATACATTGTACACCTATAAAGCTCTTAAAACTTAACTCTTTAGTCCTTTTTGTTACTCAAATAACAACTAAGATATTACGATATAAATTTTGGTCTCCTCTAAGACCACTTTTTTCTCAATAGATTTCAACGAAAATTAAATTCCTTTTATGCAATGTAATGAGTAATATCTAATTGTTGTAATTATATTCTTTATAATTAGGTGAATATAATATAAGAAATATGAGTTTTGTCTAATATATTATAGAATATAAATGTTTAAAACTACATATTTCACCTATTTAATTCTACAAGTTTATTTGTAACGCTAATAATATCGAAGATGTTAAAATTTAAAATTTTGGTCTACCCCTAATCTAAATTATTTAAGAAAATGAAGATAAAAGGATAGAGGATAAAAGGAGGAAAATTCTTGTACATACAACATATATCAATATAGTATTATGAAGTTGAAGTATTTATTGCGGGAATTTTGGCGAAACAGGAGTCGGCAGTTGAAAAAAAGATTGAGAACTTTTTCTCATTTAAAAAAAAAAAAAAATTTACACAATTCTTCAATCGTGAAATGTATTTTCACAACAAGGCCTGTATGGCCTTGAAGTAGATTTTTTAGAGTAGAATCATTATTCGCTAGATTCCATGAATGATTGCTACAATGAAATAAGGATTTTACTATACTCTTAATTGTAACACTTTTGCTTTGAAAGTTCTTTGTAAGACGTACAAAGTCTTTGTAAAACTCCTTGGAGTTTTTAGGTGCCGAGCTTTCGCTCATTCTCCAGTTAGCCCTGAAGAAGCTATCACACAATGTGAGAAAGCTTGGCACCTAGAAACTCCAAGACACGGTTGAACCCGGAAGAAATATTGGTAAACTTATATCTTCTAACAAGGCAGAGGGAAGAATTAATATATAATAACTCTAGAATTTTTGGAAGAGAGGAAGGTGCGCCCATCCTTCGGTAACATTAATTAGTATTTACCATTTCATCTTCCGGGTTGGACCGAGTCAAATTGTTGTTATTTGCCGAGCTTTCGCACATCATGTGATGGCTTCTTCAGGGCTGAAAAGAGAATTACATTCTCTTTTCAGCCCTGAAGAAGCCATCACATGATGTGCGAAAGCTCGGCAAATAACAACAATTTGACACGGTCCAACCCGGAAGATGAAATGGTAAATACATCTGACGACCGACGAAGCCTACGTGAACATTAATTAGTATGTTTTAAGAAAGGGTTTTACAAATGTAAGTGTTAGAAAATATTACTACTATTCTGTAATTTACTACTATTATGTTTAATGTATATTTTCGTAACACTAATTATATATCATGTTATATTACAGTAATAAATGTTGGCCCTCTGCTAAGACCTACCCTTCCTAACATGTTAGAACAGAAAGCACAAACAGTGAAGTTTGTTTTAATATTTAAATAGTAAAGTAAGGCCCGCCAAAACTTCCAATTTATATTCTCACAAGCTCTCATAATATGTTTTTCGTAAAACTGCTGAATAACATAAATGTTAAAAATTACATTTTCCACTAATTGTGTTCTTTTATTTTTTATAATACTAAAATAACTTATTTTCTAATTTGTCATCTGTCTAACCTCTTCCCTCGGCCAAGTAGCCGAGCCTTGCTACTTTTAAAAAATAGAAAAGTTGTGAATCGGAGAATAGTCCGTTTCCCTCTTGGAAATCTGCTAATACCCCTTTGTTTGTATAGCCCCCGAGAAGGGGCTGGAAAGTGGATATTGACCGCGGCAGATTTGAAAGCTCTTGACCAAACTGTCGCCCCATAGATATTTCTTCGCGGGGCTAATAAAACTTCTTTTTATGTGGCCGTAAAAATAAGTAGCAAACCTGCCCACTTATATTTGTTATTGTCGGAGAATTCTTCTCTCACTCTTTAACTACTTACTGGGGCTTTCAAAAACATTAAACTTTTACAGCTTCTCGTCATTTCTTTGCATGCCTCATTAGCTTTTAGTTTACATGGAACTAGGATGAGTTAGTTTGTTCATAATAAATACGAAAAAAAAATGCATTTTCTAGTCTTAAACTACCTTTAAAGTTATTAGTAATTAATTTTTTTCATCACATATAACTAGTTATTGTAAAACATTTTTAGTTTACGAAAAATATCAACTACTTAATTGTCTACAATCACTTTAATTATGAAATTCCCTACTTATAAATTATTCGCTATTGAAGTCTACAAATATTTATGAGAAATAAATTATTATATTCTCATTATTATGTAATATATATTCATGGAATACATATATGCAATTATGAAAACAGAGAATAGAGGCATGCAGGCTGTCCGTACGATCGCTCTGCCTGCACTGCTCGCGGTCTTCTTAGTTGTGTTACCCCAGGCCGGGGGTTGTACGCAGACTAGTTTTGTGGAAGTTGGGGCATACCATTTTCCAACCCATGTGCACTTACTGATAGTCTCATCAATTTTGCTAAGTACATTTGCTATTCCTTGGAGGGAATATACATCATCTTCCTGTTTGTTTGTGTTTTTTTTTTTTGTTTTCTTATTAGATTAAAGCTGCCTTAAATATTTTGAAATTTAAAGTCATTTGAAGAATGTCTTTTTGGGGAATATAATATTTATAAGTATGCTATTTCATAATCTTTATTGTATTTAATAAATATTAAATTTATGTCGCTAGATCTTTGAAGATATGATCGGAATATTAAGACAAAATAAGAACAGTTGTATTGGTCTTCTGAAAAGACGACTGGCTGACTCATTCATTTGTATTTTTCTGTCTGTTTGTGACATTTATAAGTATAAAGATTTAAGTCTTAGTACGTTGAGACCTTTTATTTTATTTATTTAAATTTTTGAATCCGAACTTCTTCTTTAACGCCTAGTTGTGAAAGGGGAGTATAGCTATGAGGATAATTATTTTATACAATTTAATTATATTATTGGATAAAATATTTGAACAGAAGAGAAAAACGAAAAAAAAAAAAATACATTTAAGAGGGTGTTGTAGTATCGTGTTATTAAAGAATATTTGACTGCTGACAATTCCTCTTGTACGTATTTGACGGAGAGTTTCTCATTATCTTCCGCGATTGAATTCGAGTAAAAGCCCCCCTAGGCTATTCGTAACCGGATATGGTGTGTCCAGAGAATCAAAGAGCTTCCCAGACCGTACGCAATACACACTCATATCAGAGATCGATGTAGGAATATGCGTGCGCAATCAGACACAAACTTGTTTGATTTCATATATATTGTCATATATTGCATTATTTTATATACTTATATTGCAATAGTTTAATTTATTCAAACTCATTTATTACTTAATTTATTCAAATAAATGGTTTTCCAAACCTCGTCTAAAAAAAACTTGTTTGTATTTCTTCTTTAAAATACATCAAATCAGAATATCGAATAGCGTTGTGCTTTTTGGCGAACGTCTTACCATCTACATTTTATTTATTTGGTTCAGACTCTATCAGATCTACTTCAAATAAACTTTTTATTGTTGAAAATTCATAAAACTAAAAAAAAAATTCATATGTTTGTTAGTTTATTTCATTAAATAATATTTAAAAAAACATTTAAATAATTATAAAAATTGTATCATAGAAATGATTAACTGACTATTATGGAAATTTCATTTCAGTATGCGCTAAAATTTAGTGTTAATGATGTCTAATTTCAAATGAGCTTGATTCAACAACAGATATATAGATTAAATATTACAGCTGAAGGTTGGTTGGCGATAAAGTATTATGCTGGAGACTAACTGGGTTACGGCCAGAATGAGAAAAATAATATACTCCAAAACTGTTGAGTAATTATTTTATTATGCCAACGTTTTGACTTATCTTGAAAGTATATATATATATATATATATATATATATGTCGCAATNATATAAATTAACAAAAATCTATTAATTAATTTTCTACTATTTCACTTAAAATATCTTAAAAAACTTTCCATTATTTAATAAACATGGTACTTTAGTTGTTATGAAACGTAATCTTGAAATGGAGATATATGTGTTGTCAAGGTGCTCGATATTTTCCTATAATTAACTGAACTTTATTATCCCAGTTGATTTTGTCTTCCTTTCCTAATTTGAGGCGAAAAAGTTGCATTTGTGTCTAAAGTGTACTTGTGAAATAAAATTATAAAACTTGGATATTAAGTAAACTTCTCATAAATGTGATAAATATGAAGTTCCTAAGTAGATAACTCTGAAACTTGTTTGTAAAGTTTCCTAAATCAAACTTGTTCAACAAAATTCAAGCTACAAGTAAGATGCAAATCAATCCAATAAACTTTGCAGAATGGTCAAATTTACATTACATTATCAGTGAAGTGGTGAGTAGTAGGATTATCCAAATAAATATTGACTTGGGTGTTTGGATGACTTATTTTTAATACATTTTACATTCCAAAACGCCATAAAAGAAGTTAGAGAAGGAAAAATAAATAAACAATTTGAACTTAGGAACGGTTTTCTATCCCCGAGTGTTAAATTAGATTTTGCAATTAGTAAGTTATCTTGAGCCCTCTATGCAATTAAGCACGTTTAATTCATTTGCATACATTTTTTTATTAGCTGTGAGTAATTTATTTTTTACTATTTTTTTTAATTGGAGAGGGCAGTAGTTTTGATTTTCAGCTGAAATTATTAGAAATAATTAATGGTTATATTTAATTAACTTTAATTTCTCTTTGTGTTTAATTATTATTAACCATAACAGTATTAATACCTTATGGTTTGGAGTGTCTGGGAAGGCCAATAATGCTCTGAATTATTCAGATTAATACTCATCAATTAATTTTAACACTTCAATATTTATTATATGGTTTAATAAGCAATAATACAATATAATCAGAATTCGAGTGGTCTTGTAAATTTTTCGAAATACAAAACTCTAAGTGAATGATTTATAGTTGGCCAATTTATTATATATATGTTTTACCAATTCAGTTCACTTGACTACGAAGAATAAATATACTTATAATCGATTGCCGCTTAATGGAAGGAAATGATTCCTCGAACGATTTCTTGTAATGGCCTTAACCTACGACATCGGTAATGTACGCCATCAGGCAAGCAGATACCCTATCCTGAATGGGATTCAGTAAGGATTGAACGTGAGAGGCCATTCAGGTAAATAACCCAATAATAATACTTAAGTCTATATAATGTAACAATCAACCTTTATTCATAAATGTATATCTCTCAATATCAGAGTACTATTAGGGCAAAGCATTTCATTAAATCGATGATACTAGGAAGGAAACGTTTGATATATATATTTATATATATATATATATATAATGATGT
>KZ807055.1:90739-101789 GCA_000696205.2 Oncopeltus fasciatus
CTGTTCAATTATCTCGCACCTCAATAATATATATATACACACATATTGATTGCAGCAGGAATGTTTAATTTAAATAAGTGAAAGGCAGACATGCTATTGATTAAATAAATTTTTAAATAACTGAACAGCCAAATAATGTAGCGGTTTGAAAGAAAAACCATTTGTGTTTCTTATTTTACAAAATCATTTCAATAAGAAGTGGGCTTACAAGAATAAGAGATTCATGAAAAATATTCATAAGCTATGACGCTCAGGAATTCAAATACTTTACGCAGTTCATGTGTAAGGGTTAAATAATTGTCAATAATTAATCTTCTAAGATGCATCGGGCGAATGATTTATTTTTATGATTTATGACTTGCTACTAGATCCAGAATCAGGAAGAGCATGGTTCCTTAAGAAAAAACCCACTAAAATGTAAGGTAAAGTGCGGATCACCTTGGTAGATCCGTTAGCTTATCCAATAATAATAATATTAATAATAAATAAAAGCTTATCCTGAGCCATGGATATTTAGAATGGTATGGTAACCTGGAGATAGGGCCTCCCTCACCCCATGGCGGTTGAATAGGACGCTAACACTTGAAAAAAGAAGATGTGTATTTCCTTGGATAATGGCGATTGGCAGCCATCCTAAGGTACTTTAATCAATTCAAAGATTGTAGCAATTGCACATTAGTGCCATCAGAAGCTAATGCACTTTAACGCTGTTTATGCATGCTAATGCGGCTGGAGTAATCGATTCTCCTGATTAACTGTGCTCCATGTAGCCATGGAGAGGATCTCACCTAATCTCCAGGTTTAAATGACTATTTTTTCTGTATTTTTTAAAAAAATTTTGGTATAAAATTTAATGTCTATTGGTTATTAATATTATTTAACTAACAGAAAGTAATATAACCTTCTTAGGTAGAGCTAAAAAATGGTCAATTTAAAATATTTTGCAATGTTCATGGCACTAGATGGATTATAATGAAATTCATATCATAAAATATTCCTGACATAAAGGGAATATAAAACTTTTGAAGTAAATAAATTTTTAGAAACATTGGGGGAAAAGCAGCATAATAAATAAAATATAAATTTATATTTATACCTTGAACTTATAACTTGAACTTAAACTTATACCTTGAACTTGAACTCATACCTTGAACTTGAACTTATACCTTGAACCTTGAACTTATACCTTGAACTTTATTTAACAAATTCTGTAGGAAAGTTATTGAGCTATTGATTTTTCTCAGGGCAGCTCTTGGGACAAAACTGCATTTTCTTGAGAAAAAACAGTACAGAACAATGGGGACGGATTAATTTTTTTTCGGAAAGAATGAAACCCTGTGGGAGGAACCTTTGCTAAACGTCTTCTATTTCATAGGAGAAGTTGTTGCCAATAATATATGCTGACACACATACACACACACACACACACACACACTCACACACACATATATATATATATAAATGATCATGTATGAGAAAATAAGGAAAAATATATAATTCATAAGTATGACAGGGAGAGAAAGGGGTTGATATGCGTGGCATTGGCACAGCGTACAGGGACACGTGGCGCTAGCCCGCACGTATGTGAAAGCTATATCTGGTATCAGCTGTTGACAAGGGTCGAGTCCTCCCTCAACTCTCTATTGCCCGTCCAATCTGAGTGTCATTAATATCACTACAAGTCACAGGGCTCATTAATATCGTCCACACTGATGGGCAGCGTCAGTGACACTACTACTTCAGGCGATCTCCGACAACCAATCCCCCTCCTAACGATCCACACCAAACAGACTTTACTTTCCCTGCTCAAGTGGCTCCTGGCTAGTGACTGTTGTCAGTAAGAGAAGGTTGGATAATTTATTATAAAAGTTGTATATAAATTTGCGGATGAATGAGACTCGCCAAGTATTGTATGCGTGAGAGTTTGTCTTCACTAAACTTAACATGGGGTTTCAGAATTTATAGCGCCAGCAAAAAAAATCAGATAGAGTACTGCTTATAGACACACGCACTCATAAACATACATTCTTATAAATAGAATGAGATTTACTACGAGGAAACCAGGTTATTTACAATAGTAATTATAATGATGCGAAGATCATTTTAAATTAAATTGTTTACATTGGTCGGTTAAAAATTGAGTAAAAGAAATAGAAAATTTAAAAAAATCCTGGTATAATACAATGTATATGTTCATGAAAGATGAAAGTTAAAAAATAAATGAAAATTAATAGTAACTCTAATCTCAGTAGGTTTAAAAACAATCTACATGTCTATATTCTAATTATCGATTATCCTAATCGTATGCTGTATTGAATATTTCACCAATTTGTAGTTTTAATAACAGTTAAAAAAATAAAATTCAATTTCGGTTTTAACACATTTGTTGTTAAAACAAAAAGATCTCAAAAAAGTTTTTATTTATGCACATATTTAATTTATTGTTGTTTTTTTCCGACTTTATGGTATTTTCAATTATGTGAAATTTCCTTAATTTTTCTCTTTATTTTATATATTTACACTTTCAAAACCAAATATATAGTTATACTAAAGTGTGTGCTTCGTGAGCAAAGACTTATTATTTCTATAGTTATTACCTCTAAAGACAGTTTGTCAATATTTTTTGAATGTTAAAACGCATATAATACATGAGCCGTCAAACTTAACTCGCTGAAAATTATAATTTTCAGATGAAGGCACAAGTTGGTTTTCTCAAGATCTTTTTTAATCAAGGTCATGTTAATTTTTGTTTCGATAGAAAGGAAAGGATCGCTAAAAGCATGGAAATTTCCGGAATAAAGGAAGATTGTATGAAAAGTGTTGGATTGCGGCCGGATATAGGATTTTGTGCTCACATACACTAATACTCTAATATGATTTTAGTTGGGGTTCGGTCGAGGTAGATCCAAAAAACACAAATTAAAAAAAATGTATTTTTTAATGAAGGATTATCTGCCAACGTTTCGGCTTACATTGTAAGCCATCTTCAGGCCTGTAGAAATACAATGTCATGAGAATACAGTAATATTTGAAATTAGTATAATAGAGAATTATAATATAATGTGATATCAAGAGTATGAAAGTAGAAAGCTGTGTAAGACAATTAAAAGTTTATGAAAACAATATTGAAAAATAACCAATTTGAAAAAAACATGCAAACAAACAACTAATTGACAAGAAAAAATTGAAATATCATTAAAGCAGTATTTTGCCACACCTACCTATCATGGAAATGTGAACTTAGGGACAGGACGTCCTCTCTCATCTTCATGATAGGCCTGAAGATGGCTTACAATGTAAGCCGAAACGTTGGCAGATAATCCTTCATTAAAAATACATTTTTTTTAATTTGTGTTTTTTGGATCTACCTCGACCGAACCCCAACTAAAATCATCTTAGAATAATATCTACGGTCAACAAACTCTCTTTTTGAATACACTTATACTGTTATATATATTATTATTATTATTAAATAGATAAAAACACTTTTTGTGGTAAAATAACGCACTATTTCCTACTTGAGTCCAAGGCTAAACCACCTTTATGTTTATCAGACTATGTATTATTATTACGGATAACAATACATAAATATAGGGATATGTTCCTAAGAAAATTAAATAATTTTTATTTACATGGTATCAAGAAGGAAGGAAGATTAAGTGGAAGATAGGAGAGGGAGGGAGAGGGTGAGGAAGTGGGTGAGAGTGCGGTGGGGGGTGGGGGGGGGTGAGAGTACGGTAGGTGGGAGAGGCTCATAAATTCAAGGAAAGGAATACAACTGAAGAAAAGAATTGCAGAAGTATATCGATTTTCAATAATCTTTTTTTCAGGAAACAATGATATCCGTGCTGAAGAGATAGCATTTACATCACGTTTTCTCAGCTCTCCTTTGCTTAAACAGGAAATTTGAGACCAAGGGGAATAACTTCTTTCAACAGGACTCTTTCATTCCTACCCAAAAGCGGAACACTCACTTCTCTCGCAAAATATGTTGAAATAATATTATTTTTACCAAAATGTAATTCATATGTTTTCTGTTGTAATCCGAAATTTTATATACTAATTATGGACAGACAAGTAATTAAATGTTCAAATTTAAAATATATTATCTACTACTGAAATTTTATTTTACTTCCATTGTTAGATGTGGTTAAGAAAAAAAATGTTGGTAATATTTTGATTATTCAAATATTTTTTTAAAGATTATCGTCCTTCTAAAAATTGTCATGGGGAACAGAAACTGAGCAAATTTTCTCCAGTATTTGCTGACACATTATCTAAAAAGATGAGTTTTCATTGAGATACTATTGACAAAAAACAATTAAACTATGAATTTCAATCAAACTATTACATTGTCGTGAGTTTATATGCAGTATATATTATCAATGAAATAAAATATTACATGACAGGGAGAGAAAGGGGTTGATATGCGTGGCATTGGCACAGCGTACAGGGACACGTGGCGCTAGCCCGCACGTATGTGAAAGCTATATCTGGTATCAGCTGTTGACAAGGGTCGAGTCCTCCCTCAACTCTCTATTGCCCGTCCAATCTGAGTGTCATTAATATCACTNTATATTGTATAATTATTTTTTAATTTAATACTAAAAATCAAGGGCTTACATTTAATTAAAATTTTTCCCAAGCTCCAGTGGTTAAATTTTTTATTGAAATGGGTCGTAACATTAGCTTCAATTAATATGTTATTGAAATATCTTGCCAAGTATTGTATGTGTGAGAGTTCGTCTTCACTAAACTTAACATGGGGTTTCAGAATTTATAGCGCCAGCAAAAAAAATCAGATAGAGTACTGCTTATAGACACACGCACTCATAAATATACATTCTTATAAATTGTATGAGATTTACTATGAAGAAACCAGGTTTTTACATTAGTAATTATAATGATGCAAAGATTATTTTTAAATTATATTGTTTACATTGGTCGGTTAAAAATTGAGTAAAAGAAATAGAAAATTTAAGAATCTCCTAGTATAATACAATGTATATGTTCATGAAAGGTGAAATATCTTTCAAATTTACCGAATGTTAAAGCCGGCGCTAAAATAAATGAACAATTATTGAAAATATCGAAAAAGGCGATTTAACACTTATGGAGAAGACCATGCTGTGTGTTCTTCCATTTTATACTTTTAATATTCTGTGTGACATATTGATGTATTCTGAAGTATACTTTCTTATAAATGTCATCTAAAATGTCGCATATCTCATCAGCTTGACATATAGTATCTTAGACTAAGTAAGAATAATCAATTAAAAGTAATGGATGAAGTTATTTAACGACATATTTTTGTAAATATAGTTAAAGAAATATTTGTCTAACAGTTAGTATGTCATAATTGTTTATTTTAAATTCTAAATGTAACTGATTTAGAAATTCGAATTAATAATAAGTTTAAATAAACCTAGAAAACTTGCAAATTTTTATATCCCTTGTCAAAAGCTTTTTATTTTGTATTAAACCATTGTGAATCTCTACCTAAAATGGAAGAACATGGAATTGCTCCGGTCAATATAAATTTAAATAAAAATTTGTTGAGTTTTCTTACTCTAAAATAAATAATACGCCCAATTTAGAGAAAATACCTCATATAAAAATTTTAACCGTAAAAGAATTATGGAAAATAGCTTTTTAATATTTTTTAAAATTATTAGTAACTCGGCTTAATTTAGTTTTATCCGATCTAATCTGTTTGTAACATCGGTATAGTACATATAACTTCATAATTTCGTAGAACTATTTCTTATGTTCGTAAGTGTGGGATTTTTTATAAAAATAATAAGTTATAACTTTGTGAGAATTTTAATAGGTTATTTTTCTGTATTGCCCCTAATTCTTGAAATAAATATAAAATTAAATTAAAATAAACAAATGAAAACAAAGTTTTTAAAATCGAGTTGACTAACACAACAACACATCAACAATATACAATCTAAGAAATGAAACTCTGGAATAATGTATAATATTAGTAAAATCTAATGCTAAAATTTTTAATTTTTCTTATCCATAGATAAGTTACGTCAAATCATTGTTAAAAAGTGATCAGGATTTTAAAAAGACCTCGGAAGGTGTGGGCATTATCACCGAAGGTCAGGCGAAGCGGCGCCTGGGAAATCGGACGTTGCAGGGCATATGGCCTGCACTGATCTGGCAATTAGTGATAAGAGCTGCTAGGGGCGGGAGAGATAACAGCGTGTCCCTGTAATCCTGGATAGGGTCACCAGCCGTAATGGCGGCTGTATGCTTGCCCCTGCCCATTGAATAATTCCCTTGCTTCGACAGCGGCCCACGGTCACGAACCACGCGATTCACTGGACAAACTCCAGTTTTCTTCTGGAATAAGCTAATGGCGATTATGTCCGAGAAACAGTAATATGCATCATCATATGTATTTGTAAAATCAACATTTTTTGAACTGTTTCATTTGTTGTTCACGTAGGCTTCGACGGTCGTCAAAAGTATTTACCGTTTCTTCTTCCGAGTTGGACCGTGTCAAATTGGTGTTATTTGCCGAGCTTTCGCACATCATGTGATGGCTTCTTCAGGGCTGAAAAGAGAATGAGAGTTGTAAAGGAGAGATTTTTAAAATCCAGGTGGTATATAATTGTTTCATTTGTTTGGTTTGATTAACTTATTATTAAGTGAAATTTGGAACAAGTATAGCTCGAAAAATTATTACCACCGGAAGGCAAAAATCTCGAATTATTAAGAATGGAAACATGATCAGAAATATATTTAAGTTACAAACTTCATAAGAAATAGATTTACTAATTTTCCTGAATATTTCTATTATAAAACCATTTTGGTTCCATGGCGAAACTGCTAAAAAATTCTTGAAATTGCAAAAGCTCTACAATTCAAATGACTCTATCTTCTTATCTTACAATTTCTTTCTTGGCGATACAAAACTCCAGAGAGAATTCTTAAAGCTATGTTTTCATATATGTAAGTTCGTGCCGAGGAAAAAGGGCCTTAAGTATGACAGGCATACCAAATATTTGTCACTATTGAAGTGACTATACCAAGATTTCCCTTCCAAATCTTTTTTTTTTTTTTTTTGCTGGGTTAGCCTCCCTTGCAACCACTAAGGGTCATTGGAGGGAGGGGCTATCTACAGGTTGCCACCCTATTTTTAAACACCCATGGCTCAGGACAAGCTTCTATATTATAAATAAAAGATTGACCTGGGCGGGATTTGAACCCGCGGCGTCAGGATTATGAGACCCGTACGCATCCCCTGAGCTAGCCTGGCGCCCCTTCCTTCCAAATCTTTAATATAAATGAAGCAGTAATTTACAGAAGCGGTAAATTACGAAATTTTATTTATTAAATAAAGTGCATGCTAAGGAAGTTTCATTGGTGACCTTCTATGTTAAAATGGGTGTCAATGAGCGCGAATATTTTTCTAACTTACATTACTTTTTTTTTCTTTTTTATTTTATGATATGAATTTTACTTATTTGTGTCGCGGATGACACTCTTATGATGCAAAGAACGTAGAAAAAAAAATCCTTTTTGCTGAGAAATGTACCAAATTATTAGTAATTTGATTGTTTTTAGTAACGCAATGAAGCGAAATGTACCTTACCAGGCACATGTATAAGTAAGACTTCATATTTAGACGTATCAGTGAACAAACTAACAATTAATGACTAATGTGCTAATCTCGGACAGATCCTGAATGGGTTGCTTGTTTGGGCGACAGTTTTGATGTGAAAATTATAATTATAACCTTTGAGACTACCTACCCTTCTTCATCTGCACAGATAAATAGTATCCTTCTTGAATTTCGATTAAGGAAACCTGTTCTCAGTTTACACTTATATCGTATCGAGATATCTTAACCTAATCTAAATAAAATATAAAACTGCTCCCAAGAAGTTGTAGGAAATGAGAACATTTTATTTTTGTGTGTCGTCGAAAGGTGGAGATATTAATGGAAATCAAATCTAGAAAGGAGTCGCATGACATTGATGACAGGAGCAAATCCAACCATTTGTCAAGCTGTCAGTTTTCCCTTTTTTTTGTTTCTTTTCCGGTGGTGGAAAGGGGTTTATCATTTAGACGGAGAGAGGGGAACCAGCTCATTCCCTGCCCGAATAAGGCAGGCACGAAGAGTTTTGAATAATTACTGCGATATTGGCACTAACGAGGCCATTTTGCTTCGGCTTGATTCCTTTCTATAATAAACTGTTCAATTATCTCGCACCTCAATATTAATGCTCTTAGTACAGTTACGATTTCATGCAGTTACGTCAGCTTCACGATACATGATAGAATTGTACTCTGGGCACTGGTAGGATTTGCATTTATTTTATGTGGCAATTGGATTCAGAACAAAATGTATTAAACACTTAACATTGGCAATTGAATTTTCACGTTTATTCTTTAATGGTCGCGGATATTATTCAAAATGAGGTACAGAATACGTTTAACATTTTTGGATATTAAAATATACCAAGGCAAAGGCAAGGTGCCCAGTAATTATGGTACCAGACTCCTTAACCAATGGCCCGAAATTGAAAACTAACAGTGCACGGTAGTATTTTTTTTCTTTTGCATTGTAGTGGCCTAGAGGATTTCTAGTCTGTTTAAGCCCCAGCCTTAATTGGCACATTTTATTTGTGAATGGAAAAAAAAATCAAGTGGCTAGAATGTAAAACTGACCACAGGAATACAGTAGAATATAGTGAGCCGGGGTCAGTTATATATTTATTTATAAGTAAAATCCTGAAATTTACTTGTGCATCCAGTTTATATGTTTTTAAAAGTAAGTAATGAAAATTGATTATAATACTACAGAATACAAGAATATTTCAAATCTTTAAAAAATCTAGTAGTAATAGTAGTAGTAGATCATAATGGAGGGCAATCAACTTCTGGGTTATTACGTCCAAAAATACCCTTTAATATGTGTACTATAAATTAGTTAATAAAAGACAGGAATCAGGATTATTTCGACCACTATAACAACCTAAATTAATGGATTTAATTTAAGAAATCTATTGGGTCTTCTCATACCTTATATTCTCCGTCTTCATTGGTTTCTGTACATCCTCTCCTGAGAGGATGTACAGAAACCAATGAATACGGAGAATATAAGGTATGAGAGTTCTATATTCATTGGTGGTAGAAATAATAATAACCCTTTAGATTATTTACCTATTGGGTCTTGTTTAGATTAGGCCCGCCAGTTATTTTATGTTTAAAAATTCATATCTCCGGTTCTACTGGTCAGAAAAAGTTTTCAAAGGTATATATATTCTTAGAAAAATTCAAAGAATCAGAAAAAAATATAAAAAAATTTTCCCCAAAACGCCCCCCCCCCAGACCACCCTCCGGGGAAAAATGTTGGAAAAGTATTTATAAACATTTTTGAAAAGTTTAAAAAAATTCTATCGAATTTTTTTTAAGTTTCCTTAGGTAGAATTCCTCTTTCTTAAAAAAAAAATCCTTGCTCGTTGTTCTTCTTTGCATAAATCGTAAACATCAAAAACATTCATTTTGCAATACTTTTATAACCGCAATTACACAAACAATAACAAATTAAATAATATTTAAACATGTGATTTTATTTCTGTATAAAATGTCAATATAAAATAACTGGCGGGCCTAATCTAAACAAGACCCAATCTATTTTGTGAGTTATTAAAGAGTACCAACTGTTTAACATATATATGGGAGTATAAATAAATGAAATAGAAATTTAATCTGTAAGATAAAAGTGTAAATTCTTGTTGCTATGGAGACTTATAGTAGGATTCAATAATTTTGATTAAAAAGTGCAATTAATGCAGAATTTCTCATTTAGTAAAAAAAAAAAAAAAAAGAACTGCATCTTAATGAACAGATCATTACTAAAATACTCATTGAGTATCTTTTCCATTGTTTTGAGGATATTTGACGAGATACTGATCGATCGATATGCCTTGGGGTCACTCGCCCTTTTTATCCCCCTTTAGGAATAAAAAACCACCTCCGTCTCACGCTAAGCTCCAAGAATATAACTCAGAGCATAACTAACCTTGAGAAGAAAAAAAAAAGACTCGTTTAAATTTGTCACCCCAGGAGACTTATAAGGCCTCATTTAGCTTATTGCCCATTCAATCTACTTTGAGGGGAATATCCTTGTAGATTCTTTGGCGGGTACTTCACTCCTGAAGTTAGGTGAGCATTCCTCTGAGAGAGCCTGCATTTCTCGCTATGTGTGCTGAGCAGGAGCCTCAAAATTCCCCACAGATCTACAGTATAGGACCTTTCAGATGTATCCCTTTCGATTCGTCATGACTTATATACAGTATCACGGATTCTTGCAGCAGCAGGAATATTCACTATTCCTCCAGAGAGATCTCTTCAAGCGTGTCTCTTGACGGTCTCTTCTACGTCTGATGCGTCGACCGTAATTCTTTACTACATTAAAAGTGTCTTTTAGCACATTTCAGACACCTCTCAAAGTTATGAGTCCAACATAGAGTATCCCTAATGTAATGATAACCTTTGAAAAATAGGCTTTATTATTCACAATTGAAGTAAGACAAAATGGGTTAGTAACTAGAAACGATGAAAACACATGATAATAATATTATAAAACTGGATGAATCATCACACCTAATGACTCTTCTTTCCTTGATAGACCAACATATTTCATTTGCTTCTCGGCTATCTTAGTTTCAGCATGTGCAAACATCGTTATCATAATACGGACTCATTATACGAAAGACAATAGGTATATATGAAAAGAAGGTAATCAGGATATGAGTGCTTTAAGATTGTTAACAAAATTTTAAAAATAAATTTACTTATAAACAATTAATAAGAGGGAACAGAATAAAAAAATCTATCTGTCCTCGCCAGGAATCGAACCTGGATCTCCTGCTATCCGGGCCTAGTATGCTAAACCATTACACCACAAGGACTAGCTAGTTATCTCACTCAATTCCCTCTACACTAGCGAGAGCGTAACTTACGAGAAAGACGAGAACTTCGTCTTAAACTCGAAGTAGCTGACATTGTCATACATTTTGTCGGC
>KZ807055.1:117144-137015 GCA_000696205.2 Oncopeltus fasciatus
ATATATATTACAATAATATTTGTATATTTATTAAGGAAATGATGAAATTACGAACACATTTTTTCCTGAAAACCTGAAAATTTTTACCATCCTTAAAATTTGATGTTTTGTACAGAATTAAGACTCACTAAGTATTTTAAAGTGAATTTCTTACACATTGAAAAAAAAAAAGTCACCTGCTCATTCTTCTTCTATTTTTTCTTACAAATTACGAATAAAATTTCCAAATGGGTCTAAATTTAGCCTGATTGTATGGGAGTCTATTCTGTAAACGTTACGGGGAAATTTCAAAATTGGTACTGTTCATTTTAAAAATTGTATCTAATCCGGCTTTGAGCTTTCTTATATAAGTGATTGATATCCACATTTGATTTGGAGGTTTTTCCTATCTCCGTCAGTTGAAACTCAAACATATAAATTTTTAAATTAGCATTCATCTTATAATTTTACTGAAACTTCTATGCGGAGTTGTTTTAAATTTATTTAAATTTTGATATATTATTTCTTTATGTTTAATATTACACTAATTTTTAGAATTCAGAAACTATGTCCAATCAATAATTAGCATCCACAATTTTCGTAATAAAGTAACCAAATTTAATAGATCAATTAAAACGTGATGCATAAATGAGGGAGAAGGTTTTAGAGGCTGATCGATATAAATAAACTAGTGTTAAAATCACGTCGCGTGAGTTATTTTTTCTATGTTTCACAAATTACTTTTTAACGGTATAAAATGCAATACTCATACAACTTAGATAAAGTATCTCCAAATTATAAATTTTGTAAATTAATGCATCATTTAACTGTTACAAAATATTCATTCATTACAATATTATACTCATTCATTGAATCATCTGAAGTAGTAGTGCAGACTTATGCCTACTATCTAAAAAATATGTAGAGTAGTTGAGAAGCTATAGACTTTATTACGTCATGGATACCCCATAACATTGGTTGTAAAACCTCTAAGAGGTGATAGAGAAGTTTGCACCTAAAGACATTATTATCGAGCTAACTCTTACTGCTTGACAGGGGAGAGGGAGAAAGGTTCAAATATTCATTGGCCACTAAGTACATCACTATTATTCTAAGCCGAATCAAGTGGGGCTTACAAGGCAAGCCACTCAGCCTCTTGCAAGATTAGCTACTACAGTTAGTAATTATTAATATTATCCCTATCATTGAAAATTTTATTTTTCCACTTCATAAAAGTGGCTCGTCAGCGGCTCTCATTCACTGTCACATCAGGACTGTGATAGTGAAATATTATGTTACAGTAATTAGTAAGTCCAGACAATTCAGCAAGCTATGTTAAGGCATCTATCTAAATAAACACATTTAGTCAATTTGTATATATATTTTTTTATTTCCTGAAGTGATTTATCATTCCTATTAATTATTTCCAAGCTTAAGTGCATTAAGTTCGATTGTTACCCTTGATAAGTAGCTGCTCTTATTTTTGTAATAAATTAAGTTAAATTTATTTCTGTATTTAAGTATTATTGACACGTAGCCCATGACAGTATAATTGATCTCAGGTGTAATGGAACAGGCAGTGAGGAAACTGGAATAAACCAGTCACGCATCAAGCCACATAGGCCCAAGGAGAAAAGTTAAGGATGTATTTATTCGCGACCCACGTCTCACTGGAGAAAGCGTACGGTCAGCACACCATTCTGGCCACCTGATTTTTTTTTTCATCCAATGAACATTGTTTCCAAATGAGTACTAATGGTTACCAGAAGGGCACCAGGAATCCTCTTGTTCATTACAAACCTAAGTATATAGATAAAAATCTAACTGTGAACTGTAAGCTTTGAACCTGGGGCCTTTGGCTGAGGAGTCCAATAATTTAAACATCTCTAAGCTGAAGTGAGCACATTAACATTTCAAAGCAGTAACTATTCACATCTGGAATCAGGAGGCAACAAGGCTCGAGATGAAAGATTTATACAGTCTGCGAATTTATTCCGAGGTCGGAAGTTCTTCCTTGGAAAGTCTGGTAAGGCATTAGCTTCTTCTTCAGGAAAACGGCGTCAGGCCTCCTCATAATCTGTTAGATATTATAGGTAATCCATAAAAGAGGATGGAAGATGAGGATATTACATTAGATGATATATTTTTGGAGGGAAAACAGATTTATTATGAGTATTTAAACGATGGAGTCGGCAGAAGTGTGGGTAAAAAATGCATCCCAGTCAAAGAATATCAAGTTTTATCAAGTCGGAAGTGAATTAAGGTTGCAATAGGAGACAGCCTGGGATTTAAATGAAATTGTCCGGATTAGATCATGAAGGGAGACAAAGAGAACAGGAAAGTGAGAAGATGTCGTTGCATCTACCTGTTATAATTGGCTAAAGAAGGATTCGATAATAAAGGCATTAACCTAGGTAGCCCAAGAGTTAAGTAGCAGATTAGGGCGCAAGAAAAGAGATTAAAGGATCTAATAAGATTAATTTTAGTAGGATTATCATTGGTCTCTGAGAGAAGATTGCAGTTACATGTGATAAATCTTTTAGAATAGAGAGGAATAAATTTATAGAGGAAAGTTTCCAAGAACGTTCCGAAAAAGATATTTCGATAAACCGAGGAGATCAGGAGGTAGTGGGAAGGGAAGTGCATGACGGCTCTCAGGACCTCAGAGGGGAACGATGAGGGACTCGGGATTTAAGGGAATCATGAACGTAAAGAGCGATACCCTCGCCAAGACGACCAACACTATCGTGACGGAATAGGTTGTTGCGGTTTGGTGAAGAAGAATGGAGGGATTGATCCCGGTCTCTGAGAAAACAGTAAATAGAACAATAAAAAATCCTCTAACTGAAGGAAATGATCGAGAAGGAACTAAGTTTTCACATCAAGGAGGTTCAGGAGAAAAGGGGGAGGGAAGAAATATAAATATGTAAGATAATGAAACTAATTATTTTTAATATGGGAAGCTAGCAGTCTTTGTCTCCAAGACAAATAACAAATAATCAAAGTTTTAATGTTCTTTTATTTTTTTACCATTCCTTGTAATTTTATTATTCTTTTCGCATGCAAGATTGTTTACTTTTAAAAAAATATTAAACACTATTTCGGTTTATTAAATACAATTACTTATAAAGAATTAGGTGGTTTGAGTATATATGGTAACATTGCACGACACTTACTTGTCGTCCAATTGCGTTCACTGAATCCCAGCGAATAAACGTTTAACATAGTAACTTTCAATTTCCAAGCTTATTGAAAACTGATGCTTATAAGATATTGAAATGGCAATCGCAGGGGATGTTGACTATAAGACATTGTCTACAGGCACATGGACTAGACCACTGGCGGATTAGGATGGAAGGGGGTGGAAGAGGGAGAGAAAGAGAGTAGGGAGTGGATAGAGAGATGAAATATTAATCAGTAGAGAGAGTGGTCTCCATTAAGGCACTGTACTGAAGTCAGATCTCAGTGCCCCAACCCCCTGGGACACTCGCCTCTTCGCTACATTTCCTCTGAATGACAAAGTAACCTCCCTAATATAACAGCTTCATTACTTTACACTCTCTGAACTGCTTTAATGTGTAGATTCATTATTTTCAGCCCCTTTCAGATACATTACTTACTTACATTCGTGGTTTTAAAAAAATAGATTCACCCAAGAAATCACATTTTACCATTTTTGCAATTATTCTTTGTATAAGATTAAAAAAAAAAAAAAAAACTTGGAAAATGAAAAATTCAGTAATATATATAAAAATTATATACACACAACACACACACACACGCACATGTTCAAGGCGATAGCATTGGAAGGTTATAAGTGCTCCCTAATGTTCGCTGGGGTTGTACTGGAAAAGAAAGGGGCAACCCCTCCCCTCTCGGATATCGATGGGATCTGTCAGACTAAAGGTAACAACTCATTTAGTGGAGTTGTCCAATTCTGCACTGAAGTCTCAAGTGGCGGGATCTATTGTAGAACTACCTCTTGGTTCGGAACTCTTGGTCTTCTAGCTCTTCAGCTAGAGGAACCTTACATACATTTAGAAGCTTTGAAAGACAGATCTTGTTTAATTTAAGAATGTATTGTCTGAAAATGGGTAGCTCTTACGACTCTTTATATCCCTGGTGGACCAGATTTTTTTTTTTTATTGGAAGGTTAGAAATTAAATCAGTTGACTTCCATGGAATATATTGTGCAAAACATGTTCTTTCATAAATATGATGAAGTAGATAATATAGCCCCTAAGAGCAGTTCTTTTAGAAAAATCACAGTATCTTCAGAAAATCTAAATTAAACGATTCTTGCAGTACGATACTTATTCGTTTTAAAATATACATACAAAATAATATACTTTTAATAAGATTACTGTTTGTAAATAAGATCAATCATTCATATCAAAAATTGAATACATTTTGGCAAAACTATAAGAAATATATAGCGAACACCAAGAGAAATGAATAGTGTTCTGATGTTTAATTCGTTTTTAACAGTACTATCTCGTATTGTATTTTTAAGAAAAAAAAAATAGATAACATCTTTTAGCCTTGATTGAAAATTTTCAATATAAGCCCAAATTATCATTATGATCCGCCGAAATTCATACAACTACTGAAAAGTAGGCATGATAAGCTATAAAACAACCATTTTTTATTGAAAATACAAAGCATATTTTGTTTTGGTGGATTGGTGCGGTTTTGGAAGACAGTTTTTTCCTGTTTAGTATATTTTAGAGGGTGGGGGCTTCCCTGTACGTAATGTCAGGTTTTTGTGGTAGTAGGGAGCAGGTGGATGGATTGTTCTGAATATCAGGGAGAGCTTCGTGTATCTTGGTCGTGATTTGTCTTGTCTAAAACCTTCACAAATTCACCAAAACAAAGTACTAGGCCTTGTAATAAAAGCAGATGCATATCCTTTCCATTATAAAAACTGGCAACTCGTTCTCCAGTGTCAACACCCACTTAACATATAAGATCCAATCCTCATCAACATGCACATTCAAAAATATCGTATATCTGCTTCAATGAAAATTTTATCCTGCTTTTTACGTAGGAAAATATACTACTACATCACTGAATCTCAGAATTAATAACCATAGAGCATTCTCTTCGAAACCACAGTCTCTTCTTCTCATAGCAAGGCATGCTCAGTGTAAGGCATGCTGAGTTTTAATGACGTTTTCCAAGTTCAAGTGATTGAACAACTTCTGGACTCGGCTTCAGATTTGCAATTGAAGACGAGAGAGTGCGCCTATATCCACATTCTCAAAGCCACTTTAAGACCTAGCGTCAATTGCCAACAATAAGAAGATTAGGGAAAACCCAATCGCCTATCCTTTCCTTTACGCCTCTTCCGCTACACAATTCCCACAACCTAGTATCTCTTCACTTCTCACTGACGAAGGGCGAGAGATCCCGGAAAATTTTGCTTATTGTGAGTGTATTTTCTTTTTGTGTGTGCATTCCACTCTCTATTCGATCTGTTATTGATTTTTTCATTCTTTATATACTTCCTATATATATATATATANAACAATTTTGACGTCTTGTAAGGTATTAACATTTCTAGAAATCAGGAATGCTTACTTTGATTGTTTGAATTGCAGTTATGGAGGAATAAATTGTGGAGGAATCTAAAGTGTTTGATGGTAAAATATTAACTATTTTAGGAGTTTAATTAAAATAAATCCAAAATTATTAGGTATTTTGTTTATCTTCTGAGTAGTGCAGAAGGGCAGAGAGTGAATACCTGACGAGATAAAGTCAAACATAACCTTCTGAGAGTTTCCCTGATGATAGAGAGAGATATTGTATGGGACCTGGGTAGATTGATTTTAAGAATAGCAGAGGTAGGGAAACGGTATACCGCACAGGTTGTGGAGGTGGGGCGGTTATTGAAACCGTTTTCCCATTGATCGATGGAATGTTTGCAGCCCTGAGGGCTCATGCATTCCTGATGAGGGTCCCTGCCTGCAGCCTGCACGGTATGCCCTTCATCTTTAGTGCTCATCTGGAGAACTCCTGCTCCGCGCCCCTCGTAAAATCCTCCCGCTCTAATTCCCTTCACCCTCTCATACTTTCTCTCTTCCTTCTCTCCCTTACTTCCACCTTTACCTACAAATACACGGTTATTAAAAGAGAGAGATCAATATGGTACATGGAAATCTCGGTTATGTAGCTGTAGCGGGTCTTCCTGCATCATTTAATTATATTTTTTTTTTTTATATTCTTCCTCTCAATATCGAAATAAAGTAATCCACCTCACAGAAATTACACAACAACTCTAAGTATGTAGTTATTGAGCACTAAAGCAAAACAAATATTCAATGTCGATAGGTTTAAGTAAAAATGAATAGTCCTAGGTCATCAACGAACTTGACATAATGTGAATTCAATCTTATTAAGCAACAAAGAAAAATGTAATATGTATATCTCATTGTATAATAGTAACTTCTAGCGTCTTCAATATGAAAAAATAATAAAGTTAAAACCTTTGGATGTGATCATATCTGCTTTTTGTTGATTTATAAATAAAAACAACCCTAAACTCAGGGTAAGTTTATAAAGTTCATAATTTATATAAAAATATAACATATAACCTTAAATCTAAAATTTAAAAAAATTAATACTCTCAGCAACATACTTNTTATAAACTTTTTTATTATTGTTTTATTTGCATTTATATACCTTATCCTAGAAATAAATAGGACATCATCTCTGAATTTCATCTGTTGAAAAACTCATCCAATAAACTGTAAACAAGAAGTTCAAACACCACCAATATTTTTATTTTATTTTGTTTTCTTTCTTTTTACGAAACAAGAAAATTGTTTGAATCCGAGGCTCTCTAAAGACTGGAATACCCCTGAAATGTAAATTTTGGATTTTTTACCGCATTTGTTCTTTTAAAACAACAAGGTTAAGAGACAATGTAGTCATCAATCCGTAAGATCATTTAGGTTGAAATTGAAAAAAAGCAACAAAAAAAACAGTACTAATAAAAGAGAAATATTCCCAGTATTCTTTCACATTTTTTTTTATCTTAAATTCGAATTTCTAGTAAACTTTCCCGAAATTTTTCTATTTTATGTAAAATTTTCTGATTTTCACGGTACAATGGTTAACTGATAGGAATTGTTCGGTAAGAATCCTAAATATAGCCTTTCAACTTAATTTTTTAACAACCAATTTTAAGTTAATAGTATTGTTTGTATTACTAGAGAAGTAATTTCAAAATGTTATTCAAAATATGACCTTCTTTTCTTAGTGTAAGGGGAAAGGTGAAAATAAATATCAACAATTCTATTGCTCTTTATTTGCCCGACTAGTTTCGTTTCCTAGACGCTTATTCAGGAGCTTAAAATATATTACAGAATTTATAATGAATTACCATTCGCTTAGAGACGTAAAGACTTGGTCCAAAACATTCCTGAAGTGGCGCCTAAGAATTTGAAACTGTTCGGCAATAAATATGTGTTTTAGAATTGTTAATTATTTAGACCTTTCACCTTCTGTTTGTGTTCTGGTTTCACCTTCTGTTTCACAAACCTGTCTGGTTTCTGAAGTTTAAATGAAATAAAAACTACACTGAATCCCCTCGAAATTTTTGTTATTTTTATTTTATTAAACTTGCCTTGAATTATTAAAATTTTTTTTTTATCCTGCCAATCTCAGACCAATATGAGTCGTGAAGGGAGAGTATTTCAGGGGTCGCCACCCTGATCTAAACAACCATGGCACTTAGTTTTATTTCTAGAAAAAAGCCTGCCCCAAAATTGACTCCTGTCCACAGTGTCTCATTTTAAAACCCTATAGATTTTATCAACTGTTTTATTGAATTTCATATTTATCTTTTTTTCTTCTTTTTATCGTTATTCTAAGGACTTGGGTTTATCATAATACTTAAGGAAATTAATATTAGGAAGACAAAATTCGTTTTTTTGAATATATCAATGAGTAATATTTTCGGGGAAACTTCTCATCTATCTTCAGTCTCTCTACACTCCTCACAGATGAAGGGCGAGAAGTTCCACAAAAATTTTACTCATTGTAATTTTTTTGATAATTAAATTTGTTTCTTTTTACAATACTTTTTTTTTTTTTTTTTTTTTTTTTTTTTACGGAATGCTAGAAATAACGCCTCACCCACTTTTTTTTACAATTCCGTATTATGAACCAAGCAATAGTTTAAATAAAGAACTTTTAATTGTAGGTTTTCTTGATCAACCCCATTATTCATTTTCCTTTTAATAAGATTTTTCTTACAAGTTTTCACAAATACAAATATTAAATAATTACATTTCACGACTGTTTTGTTCTGTAATTTAATTTCTTACCCTAGAACTTTGAAGATATTAAGGTTTTAATTGTTGTCTTCCTTTGAATCCTTTATTCTACTTCTCTTTCTTGGACGATTAGAACATTCAAATAATTTATCGCCATTTTGGAATAAAAAGCTTAAAGCAAATTCCTTTTTTTTTAATTACGGAAACTAGAGATTAAACTGAAAAATAATTATATTAACGTCATGATTTAGTAAACTAAAGTCATGATTTAGGCAACCCAAAACTGCTGCTTACCAAAACTGTCTCAATCAATCACCTCCATTGACATGAAGAAGTTCTGAAATTTAGGCCGAAAAATTAAAAATAATATTGACTTTTCTAGTTTTCATTTATGCAATTTCCAAGATCAAATCCCCGACCAACCCTTCCTCATATTTAGATTAATAACCACCGCATGGTTTTCACTAGTATGGGCATTCCTAACTAAAATATGTTTTTTCTGGGTTGGGTTCATCTCACTGCTGGAAAATGAGAAATTATTGGTCCTGTCAAAATAGAAAGTAAAATCCCCTAAGCGGGAGGAAGGTGTGGCAGAGTTGACTGGACTCCGTCATACGACTGCTTGGAGCTGCTCGGATAATTCGGTATTGAATAGAGCAAATGTTCCTCTCAGATATATAATCGATATTCCTATCCGATTTCTATAATCGATATAGGAAGAGAGAAGACAAATTTTGAACACTTTGAGGTTATGATTTTTTCATGCGTAAGGAAGTTTTATTTCGTATATTATATCTGGTAATATATTTTTGAGAATGATGGCTTATCAGAAAAATACATAACTTAGAACTCGCAAATTTACATATTATAAGTGGTAGAGCGTTATATGTACTCATTTATACATATTAAATGTTTCTCT
The DNA here is from genome assembly GCA_000696205.2 of Oncopeltus fasciatus. Classification (NCBI taxonomy): domain Eukaryota; kingdom Metazoa; phylum Arthropoda; class Insecta; order Hemiptera; family Lygaeidae; genus Oncopeltus; species Oncopeltus fasciatus. The sequence continues at coordinate 126,322 of KZ807055.1, forward strand.
TAGTATGCATTTCGGGTTTTTTTTTCTTATGACATATAATAATGACCTGTATTTGGATATGTTTGTGTATCCCAATTCAGTACAATCGTAGTTGATCTCATCCAAATTAGTTGTGTATTGATCTTTGACGACTGGTGCTTAGTGTTTATGTCTAGGCCTCTCCAGTTTTCACCGTGAGAGAAAACAATAATAACATTATATGTACAACATTTACTTTTGGTCGTGAGCCTAAATAAATAATAATAATTTTTTTATTACTATTGAACAACTCCAGTTCCAATACCAGCAAGTTACATAAAATCATAAATACTTGGGGATGATGAATGAATCATTTAATTCTTAATTTCCTATAAAATTGAAAATATACTTTTGTTAGAATGCTAGCCTGAATTTCTCTACCAACAATATTTTAAAACATGAAATTGCTATCTTTAATGAAGAAGAAATATATTTTTTATTCACTGGCTACTCCCTCAAAATTACAAAACCAACACCATACATACTGAAATTGCTTCTTCTTTAATTATACAGACCGTTGGGTGAGGTCTATAGTAGCTAAAATCGTTTGTAGGGAACATACAGGTTGTAGAAAAAGATTAAATTGGAAACTCATTGTTATAGTTGGAGTTATGACAAAAAATGCATATAACATACTTTGTTAAAAATATAATTCATATTGAATAACATTTCTTGGAGGAACGCTGAGTGAGAAAGATACTTAAGAATACCACTTATAGGGTAGGTCTATCCCTTATCTTTACTTCCAATGTAAATTCTTTATTTATGGATTATTTTGCTAGCCGTTGAAGAGATACTTAATTAGAATGCGATAAAGAAAGAGGTTGTGAAAGAGAAAAATTAATTATCGTCAGTATCTTTGATATTGTACTTATGGAAACATTTTTAAGACATTATAATAAGTAATTTTCATATATTAAAATTTGTAAAGCATGACTATTAATAACCTACATTTGTTTTTTGTGAAATATATCACATCTTCCATGAAACAGTCTTAATGCTACAGCTCATGTGATTCTTATCTTACAAATGTAACAAAAGTATCCTTCTTCATAAATATCCGTAACCTTCCAAAAATGTTTTTTTTTTTTTTTGGGCGTGTTAATAATTAAAAAAAATGCATATTGCCACTCACATTTATTATTAGGTATGATTAAAAATAATTCCATTTTGTACATGATATACAATGAACAACTATGAAATTTAAACCTTCCCTGAACGATCTGAATTTGTGATGAAAATATGATTTATGTCTGTTAAAATAAAATAAAAGTTTCTTCTAATTTAATTATAATTTGGGAAAATTTATCTGGTAATTTGCCATTATTGTGCTTAAATAAACCTTTTAGCTTATTAAATGTTTACTTATGTTAAATTACTTTTATTTATATAATAAAAATGTATTATTAATTACATTCTACATGCTAGAAAATACTTTTATAAATTTCATTCTATCTAGTTTGACTTTTCTTTATTACTAGGATATCCTATTATCATTGACGTCAAAAATAGAAAAAATACTAATGTAAAGTGTTTAATTGACCTAATGAAAAAAAACAATATTATCTGTTCGTGAGTTTGAAGAAATAAAAACGCTCTCTTTGCTCTCATTTCACCAAAAATGAGTTAGCTCTTTATATTCTTTGTTCTTTATATATTCTTATATTCTTTATAAACACCTTGAGTATTTTGGATAACATAGGAAGCCGTCGAACAATTCTTGCAGAGAGTTTAAAGTTTACAATCATAAGTAACCCTAACACACAAACAGACACATTGAAGAGACTGACGCTGGGTAAAAATTTAATTTAATTATTTAAATTATTCCAAATCAACATTTATTTTTAATTGATTGATTATTCCATATAATCACATCCGTACTGCTGTTTTAGACACCTGAAAAATAATAAAACAGTTTGTTCATGAAGACATGAACCTCACTTTTTGTAGTTTTTCAAAGATATTTTAAAATAATAAATTTAATAAACTATTTTGCACTTTTAGGTACCTTTTAGTTTTAGCCATAGTTAAGTTCAGCAATACTGAAGCAAATCTCGAGTTTTTATTTAAGATAAAAGAAATGTTCTATTAGTAATAAGTGTCTTAGCTTCCAAATTTACCAAAAAATGTAAATATAATATCATTAGTAGAGTTCTCATGGAAAAATCTAGCTATTAACTAGATTACATGCTAAAATATGGTCCGTTCAAATGATATTATATTTTTTAAAAGTATCTACCAGGGCAAGAAACGAGTTTAGAATTTTGACTTTTCATTGCAATCCTTTGAACGAAATTTTTTGGATGAAATTGAATTAGAGAAGGAGGTATAAAGTACAAGTAAAATTTATAATCGAAATTTATTCTTTTTTATTTTAGTTACGAAAAAGTTAGGAAAATATAATAAGTATGAATTACAATTTTCTTACGTTTATACTAAAACCAATTATTACTGAAAACGGTTGTTAAGAAAGACATTTACAAATTCAACTAACAAGGGTGATAATTTAATCCATACTGCCTTCTCTACCAGTCTAGAGCAAATATTTTTGGTTCTTCTAAACTCATAGTTTCTCCTGTTTGCTAATTATTTTTTGTATGTAACTAAGGCTATTTCTCATCTATTCTCTCAAATGCAGGGGATGATTCATGAAGCACTGTGCTTCCTTAATATATAAGCATATATCAAATTAATGACTCTCTGCGTTTGATCCACCCTATAATTTTACGGACGAACATTGGGAAGCTTCGCATAAATTAAGATAACCTCATAATGAATTTCAAATTATATCTTAGAGCTTTTGAGGAAAAAAAAATTTTAATAAATAATAATAATAATATTGTGCCCAAAAGTTGAAATTTCCCTATCAAATCTGATTCCCTTTTCTACACACAAAAAAAACAAACTTCCCATTATTAATTTAGTGCTAAGAAGCAGGAACGCTTGTATTTCCATAATTATATAACCCTGAGTTAGAAATCACCCTTATAGATTTCCATTAATTAAGAGACACTAATTAAAATCTCCAGGGTAGAAGGTCAGGGATGATGTAAACGCTATAATGGTTATATCGGGTATGCTATTTGTTCAATTACAATTTATCATCTAAAATGTATTGTGTTCGTTATTTTTTATTATCTCGCTATTTTTTGGGAAAAAATATATAATAAAATTAGTACAGTATGTCACTATCTACTATTCTCTTGATCAATTTTTACCAAAAAATTATTTATAGGAATCCTTAATTAAAATGTAAAGTTTTGAGCAGTTCTTTCTCCCCTTTATGTATATANTATATATATAGTGAGAATAGATTTTTAACAGATCATATTTTTCACTTCTCCAATGTAAGGATTATACTTCTGAATGGCCTTGGTAGGCTGAGCGACTCCCAACGTCTCCTTCTCAGTTAAACGTAATGGGCATTTTCAGAGACATTCACTTTTACATTCATTTATATTCTGAGGCAATTTTACTATTTTATTCTCACTTATTTCCAGCTTAATGAACGATGGTGAAATTTATTTAATTTACCCAGCTCCCTTAGCGGCTGATTTTGTAGTGGGAAGATTGTATGAAAGACCTCATCGGAGTCCTTGTATATGCCTGATTTAGCCGTAAGAGCCACTTCAGTTCAGAGAGCATATTGGTTTTAACTCCTCGCGGGTCATGTCAGATAACCAACTTACGAGTAACGGGACTCTGAGTGACATTTATAGAATATTAAGTCCTTCATATCAGACCGAGAAAGTGAAGTTGTGAGAATCAATTATTCTCATCTTGTAGAAAAGTCATACTGTATAAACTTTCTCCAAGTCGCATACTGTATAAGCTTCCTCAAATACTGATATAGGCTGAATATAGGAACAGATTGAAAACTGCTTCGTAGGGAATATAAGTAATAATTTAATAGGGGTAACTAATGGTGTAACTGATGGGGTAACTCCCGAATTTCACTTTTTTTTTTATGACTTGTGAAAAAATAACATTCTATTTTTGTCTCTCAGAAGAAAAAGTCTCTCTTGTCTCTCTTCTTTAGCTGGATAAGAAAGATTAGTGATTTAGTCAGCATATTAACACCTTAAGAGTTTGCATTATTATTTATATGATATAAAATACAATTATTAATTGTATTTTATAAAGAATGAGATATTATTTATTATTTTAGTTAATAATAATTTATTTATTATAATTTTTTAAATATATNTTAATAATAATTTATTTATTATAATTTATTAAATATATAATAATGATATTTAAATTTTAAAAAAATCCATTAATTTAGGTTGTTATAGTGGTCGAAATAATCCTGATTCCTGTCTTTTATTAACGGATTTATTATGATAGTGGACATATTAGGGGGTGTATATAGGGCGTAATAACCTAGAAGTTGATTGCCCTTCAATCTACTACTACTACTACTACTACAATTATTTCTCAAAATCATTTTATCTGGCCTTTATAGCAATATGCCAGCATATTACTCGATCCCTAGTTGATAACATACCTTGAGATGACTGTCAAAGAACTCTTGGACCGTAATTTAAACTTCCACAAAATTATCAATTATTTTCTTTGGCTCGCCGGGAAGTGTGAGGGCGAGTATTATTTTGTTGAAATATACTTCTTGTCTTTTAATCAAAGCCGGATAACGCTCAGAGAACTTTGCATGTAATTTTTCAAATTGTTTGCTGTTCGGTTCAGAACTCATTAAACATCTATAAAGAACAAATTAGTGGTGAATAAGATAATGAATGAAAATGTATAAATTTTCAAAATTCCAATAAACGGTGTGGATTTTTTTTTTTTTTTTTTTTTCAAAGTACCTCCTTGAAGCCATCGGAAATGCTATTAGATTGCGATCTAACCATTGTCAGGTATTCGGATATTGTCTTCTGGTAAAGTCTTAAATAAGAAGGTCTGAGTTGAGGAGTAATTTCATGATGGATCACTCTACTGCTGTTTTTCACCTTCTTCATGGAGAGTAGATTAACAATAACATTCGACACACAAACATACACACACCATGGCAAGATCGCGAGTACTTGTAAGTAGATTTGACTCAACAGCTTCCTGCAAAACCTCATTAATACCCAATGATGGTCGCCCGGAGCCCTCCTCCCTTTCCAACGTCGTATCTCCACTGGCATTTTTGAAACCAACGCCGTGCTGTGCGCTAGCCAAGAACACCTCATTCAAATTTAGTAATTTCACGAGTCGCTTCAGCGGCTGGGAAATTGTTTTTCCAATAATGCAAAAATTTTCCAATATTACAAATATTTCGTAAAACACTGTCATGTTTTTTCTTTGAAACAAATAACTAAACTAAGGCTTTTTGTTCAGAAGTTGGATGGGATTTAACAAGCTTAAGGTATTCTCTAAACGGATAATTATTATTGGTAAATATTAAAAATGATTCAAACATTTAGAGTTCTTCAATATAGGGTCATTTTTTTACATTGAAAAATTATTATTAATTAAAAGTTGCTGAATTGATAATTAATTAAATAATTAATTCGTTTCGTAATTAATTAAATTTGTTTAAATTCACTACAAATTTGTTGTAATTCATTATTTTTCTAACATTTTTTCATAGCACTATTAGTAATCAAAATATTCTTGAAACCTCACTCCCTCCGCCACAATCGATTTCAACTAAAAGTGACTTTATTAAAAAGTTTGTATAAATAAGGAATTTGTACTATAAATAGTTGTTCCTAAGATGTTTCAAAGTTGAATTGTTAGAATTTACATTTTACATCTCTATGTTGTAATAATTATTTTTTAACTCTAACTATTACGAAGTTTTTTTTTGTTTTTTTTTTTTGTTTATGTCCTAAACCTATTTTTCCTTTAGACGGATTTCAAGCTCAAGCTATAGCAATCTCTTGCATTGACGGTTTGAAGAAAAAGATACAATTTGAATTTTTTAGTAACTTTAGGTCTTTACCTAAACCAAAAAATATAATTCATATTAAACTAATTTCTTAGAACTTTTACGAAACTAAAATATTATATAAATATTGATTAAAATCCATATACAATTATTAAGTACCATAATCACAAGAGTTCTCGCGGAAAATCTTACTATTAAATGCTGCTTTTGTATTTGCATGTGAACTCAATTTTGTGCCATTCATTTCCAATCATTTGCATAAAGACTCACCATATGTGTGGTAACCTACATGGCCCTCCTCTATTTCACTAGTTCTCTCTTTCTTTTTCTCTCACTTTCTCTCATCCTCATTCACTCCCTCTCCTTTCCTGAGACTTAGGAGGCTCAAAGAGGATTCGATAATCGAATGAGCCACAGTAATTCGGTACCTCGCTGGAGGCTGTGCCCAGAGTAAACCTCGTAATCTTGCCTGCTGATCGGGTTAGCACCCACTGCCACTACAGCTGCCACAGGGGAAGAATATCACTACGGCACGAGGTAGGGAGGTGATGTGAGGTAGAAAAGTGTGTTTGAATGTTCAGGGAGAGTGAGAGAAAGAGACAGAGAAGAGGAAATAAGTGAGGGAGTGAGATCGAGAGGAAGCATGAGAAGGTATTTTCATATGTGTGCGTGTGTTACGGGGTGAGTTGGAAAGCTCGTGCACGTGTGAGGCATTGAGTGAGGAGGTGAGTTGGAAAGGGAGAGAGTGAGGAGGTGAGAAGGAGTATGAGAGAGTGAGGAGGTGAGAGAGTGAGGAGGAGAGAGGGTGAGTTACTTCAAAACATGCCTGGAGGGAAATGACCTACCTCTCTCCCCTCCAAACAGAATTAATTATCCCCCGACTAGTAAAATAAACATGATCTCGTGGGAAATGCTATTCTTTTGCTTTATTCAGTTACAAGCGGATATGTGAATCCACTGGAAGGATGTTTCATTTTTTTTTCCACATATTTCCCCTTTTTCCTTACTGACGAAAAATAAATATTAAAAGTCAATATTGGAATAATGTGTTTTATTTCGCTTATAAGGAAGAAAAAAACGAAAACGTTTTTATTGAGCAAGCATTTTTTATTAGGGGTAAAAAAACTGTATTTCCATTTATTATTTATAAGCCATTTGAAGTAATTGTTGTCATTGTTATTTTCAATTCATAAGAATTTATTCTTTGATTTAATAAATGACACAATAGTTGACATTCTTAAATTCTAAAATGTAGTAATTCACATATTTAATAGTCATAAATATTCATAGAAAGTAAAAATACAATAAAATTATTAAAGTAGTATATGCTGATATAGTCTAGGTTTGAGGCGTCGCTGGGTGACTGCTCCGAGACGGAAGGTGGCAGTAGTGAAATAGAAACGTGCATATTGGAAAAAATTTTTTACGAAGAGAAAATCCGAGGGCAATTGGTGTAACTAGTTTTGGAAATTTTAATCTCCTTAGAATCTTGTCAAATGTAGTTGATTTGAAATGTGGTATTTCGCAAAAATAAATGGAGCGAACTAATTAAAAGATTTTGAAATTTATCAAATTTAGTTCCTAAGGGTTTCGAGTCGGTGTGCAGTTGGTCGATATAGGTCGCTTTAAATAGACAAATAGTCATTAATATCAATAAATAATAATAAATAAGAAAAAACCCTTTGGGGCACATCTCAGATATTATTATGCACATTAATAAATATTAATTATATTTGTGGTATTTAATCCCACGTAAATTTAGATCAATTAATGCAAGAGAATGGAATAAAAAATCTAACTGTCCCCGCCAGGGCTCGAAACTGGATAATTCAGGTTCCAGCCCTGGCTGGGACAGCTAGATTTTTATTTTATTCCTTGCATTAATTATTTAAATTTACGAGGGATTAAATACCACAAATACAATTAACATTTATTAATGAAAATAAAAGTAAATTACGAGAGTCGATAAATTGCTCGACAATGTCAGCTCCTTCGAGCATAAGACGATGTATTCGTCTTTCTCGGAGGTTAGACTCTCGACCCTAGTGTTAGGAATTTAATAAGTTATCTAGCTCTTCCGGTAGCGTAATTGGGTAACGCGCTTGCTCGGTTAGCAGGAGATCCAGGTTCGAGCCCTGGCTGGGACAGTTAGATTTTTTATTCTATTCATTTGCATTAATTGATTTCTTATTGAATTTTAAGCGCAATGAATATATCAAATTCCGTGTAAATGAGTTAGGTATTTTTTTTTAAAATAATTCTTATAAGGTTGGTTACCTCAGGGTAAAATAAAAAACAATATGAAAATCAAGTTAAGCGCATTCGTTTAAAAGACATAAACTCTCATAAATTAACCCGTTTAAACGGTTAGAATTAGACCGTTTGGCCCTAGGAGCAATTTTATCATTAATTTAACTCCTTTAGGGATAACATATCTAGCTCATATGAATGTAAACACCTTTTCGTAGCAAGTGTAACCTAAACCTCAAATTTTATAAAATTTTCTTTAGCTATCTTCCAGAAATATCTTTAGGAAGTACGAGGTACAAAATAAAGAGAAGAACCTCTCTTTTATGATTTCGAAGTGTTAAACGTGAAAGTTTGAAAAGGATCTTTGCTTAAATTTTCATAAAAACCGCAAATTTTAGTGAATACGTTTATAATAGTGGTTAAATTTATTCTTCTATTCTATATTATTTTAGCAGTAACTATATTATTTCTTAATGATTATTACTCTTGACTTTAATCTTTTAGAGTGACTTAGAAGATGCGAAACTAGCAATGCAAATTTAACAATATTCCTTTATCACATTGAAATTCCGTTCGTTATTATGGGTTCCATCTTGACTCACGACTTACATGGAAAGAACGTACATAAAATTAAAAGACAAAAACTCATTTTCACATACAAAAGATATGGCTTAGTTTGTTTTAGAATGAAATAGTACGAATAGGAGTGGTGATTACCTGAAATGATAAGCGATAGATAGTTATAAATGCAATAATAAACACTAGTCTTATAACTCTAAAAGAAGAGATAAATGTAATAGCTTCTTCAGGGCATAGACTAGTGTTCTACTTTCAGTCCTGCAGAAGCCATTACATTAGGTGCGAAAGCTGTGCGAAACTAAAAAAATATTATAACGGGAGAGTATTCTCCCCCGAAAAATTTACTCATTGGAATTATTTTTCTTTTAGTTTGTTCACTACACTGTTTCTCCTACATATTCTTATTTGCTATACCCACACACACACACACACACACACAAGTATATATATATATATATATATATAAATTTTTCAATACATTTCCGAAAATTTCATCATCACACATCATAAATCCACAACAATACATTATAACAAATATCTCATTGGTTGTATGGAATTATAAATGGCCTCGNAGAGAGAGAGAGAGAGAGAGAGAGAGAGAGAGAGAGAGAGAGAGATTGAGTATAAAAATATTGTTTAACAGAATCTTATATTTTTTCTTTAAACCGCATAAATAATATATAAAAGTGTAATCATAATCAAAGAGATTAAATTTGGATACCTAATATAAACTTGGATACATTATTTATGTAATGACAAAGTGTGTGTCTTCATCACCCCTTTGAATCGACCTGGTTTCAGACGTTTGAGAGCAAGCATTACCACTCGCCCCTCCCCCCCCCCCGCCAACTTCAAGGGCGTCTGAATTTCCGGAGTGAGCGATCGATGGAAGATTTTCTCTGTCAATAGATTACCACTGTCAGCAGCCCTCTTGCTCTGACAGCTTGTGTGTCGACAAATAGGAGTATAATTTGTTTGTACTTCCGTGTCAACAGCCCTCCTTCACTTCAGGCTAAGCTGATTCCCATTTATCTTAGGCGATTCAAAAACTGGTGTTTGTAATTTAACTATATTTATAGTTTTAAATTGGCTGAAATATCCTGGTCCTATTTGGTGTTCTAGGAGAAGAATAAATGAAATTTATATTTGTTTACCTACCCTTATATAGTAGTTTATTTATTTACATGTAAAAATCTATATTTTACACTCAGAATATAAACTCCTATACTACAGAGACTATTATGAGTTACAAAGAATTATTTAAGCTATTATAGTATTAAATAGTCCGAATTTAAAGCCATTTTAAAATATATATAAAACAATAAATAACCTCCTTAATCCAATAAATTTTCTGCTTATTACACAAGCACTCGGTTCAAGTGATTTTGAGTCCTAAATAAGAGAATATCACAAGGAGCCGACCTAACGAAGCAGATTTCTAATGTTTCATTCAACAGGGTTTCAAATAAAAGTTTAATTTTTCATAATTAGGTTTTTAAAATGTTTTTCCCCGTATTTAAGCCATTAATACTTATCTAATTTCATACTTTTCTGAAATAAAATATATTTATTCCAAATTTCTGTTACGATATGAATATTGGATACCCTCCCATCCTAACACACTTCTTGCAACCTTTGCTGATGACCAAGCAATTCTTTCTTCCGATGTTGACGCACATACTGCCAGGAGAAATCTCCAACGACATCTTATGGACATACAGCGATGGTGCCAGCTCTGGCGCATTAAGGTTAACGAAAGCAAATGCTGTCATGTTACGTTCACACTAAGGAAGAAGCAGCCTGGCAGAATTTACTTTAACGATATTCCTATCCCTACTTCCGACTGCGTCAGATATCTAGGCTTTCATCTTGACTCCCGACTAACATGGAACACACACACAAAAATCAAAAGACAGGAACTAAATAGGAGATTTGGACAACTTTACAAGCT
>KZ807055.1:139081-149413 GCA_000696205.2 Oncopeltus fasciatus
TATAATATTTTATATATATGAATGATATTTCTAACAAATTTTAGATTTATTTTTTAATATAAAATCTAATTAAACAAAATCAAAACAACAATAAAATATTGACCAAAAATATCACGAAATATTACTATAAAATATCAAAATAATAATAATATAAATAAAAACAAAGCGAAAATAAGGATTAATATAAAGATGAACATATCTCTCTTCCTAGGATTCCTAGATCCAGCCTATGTTGCCTTTTCACCATTCTCTTCGTAGTTCATTCCTGACTTCACCACTGAATTTGCCACATTAGTCATTTACTCTACTAACATGCTGAGTTTAATAAAATTATTAAAACCTCTTTTGTTTATTCCTGATTTAAAATTGTTAAAATTCTATGTTACAGTTAACATTTTTTCTTTATTATGTTTAACATTTAGATAATACATATTTTTTTAGTGATATATATCCGATGAAGAGCTAGTGGAGAAAGACAATCCCGATCAGTTCAAGTTTTCTTTAAACTCTTAAACTCGAATTAAGTTTTATATTTACTGGGCTCCAAGACAATTATCCTGCAGTAGAAAATTGTATTGTTTAACTTAAATAACATTATTTTCATCCGATAGAGCATTAAAAATTAGAAGAGTTTTAAATTATTTTATTGAAATTGTTCAGTCAATAATTTTCATTTCTTGCCGAGGACAAAACTGCAAATTGTTTATAAACTCTTTTACTAAGTTAAATTTCTGCAGTATTTTAATTTATTTTAATGTAAAATTAAAAATGAACTATAAAGCTCGGATTGGGTCAGCTGTGAGAATTTCTACATCACGCGGTCAATTATATTTTTCTCATCTTATTATACCAAATAAATAGCCATTCTAAATTCAAAATCTGTAAATCATCAAATTTAAGGATTAATTTTAAAAAATAGTTAAAATGTTATTTATACAAGATTTTGAGTTTTATTTTTAAAAAAAAACAATTTATATTATCGAGAAATTTTTACAATTATTATTATTCATTAACAATCTTAACTATTAGATATACATTTAATTATTATTTTCTATTAGCAATAAAACATTTGTTTCTCGTAAATAAAATGAATTATTATTTAAATAATTGTTATAATGGTTCACAGAGAGATTGGATAAGTTTACAAGTAAATTAAGGTAAACGAGACTTACGAAAAATGTTAATCAAAGGTCAATAGAGTTTTTTTGTTGTTTTTTTTTTACCGTTATTATTAGTTGTTTTTTTGGGGGGTTCGGTCAAGGCAGATTAAAAAAAATACAATTTTTAAAAATGTGTATTTTTTATGCTATCTGCCAACGTTTTGGATTACATTGTAAGCCATCTTCAGGGCTATCATGAACGCGAGAGGGGACGTCATGTTACTAAGATCTCATTTTCATGACAGAGTATAAGTATATAAGCTAAAATGTTGGCAAATAATTAACAAAATACATATTATTTTTTTATTTACCTTGACCTAACCCCCCTCCAAAAAAAAAAATAAATAAATAAATAAAACTAATAATTAATGAAAGGACGTGTTACAGGTTAGTTTGCACTCGTAATGAATTTGTTGACTAGTAAATAATCTAAAGGGTTATTTTCACTACCAATGAATATAGAACTATCATACCTTCTATTATCAGTCTTCATTGGTTTCTGCAAACCATCTTCTGTTGGCGAGCGCTTTCGGAAATTATCTGTTGACTGACAGCTAGTGCTCCTTTTAGCACGATGCATTCCCCAACAGTACCTTATTTTCGCTAACTTAAACTAACCTGGAAAGCTTACACTTAGCAGAGATACAATACAAGATGTGAGCGATCGCTATAGTCAACTCTACATATTTCTTAACTGGATCAACATTAAAAAATAAACATAAATATACAAAACAGTCAATGGACCTGTTTGGTCGTACAGTATCGAAAGGTAGGGATCAGCGAATACAGAATGACGCGTACCGAGAGAATACAGTTCAAACTGTAACTTCGATCTGACCTAAATGTCTCTTTCATGAGTACCAACTAAAATTATCTATTTTCATCGTCATATTACTAGTTTTCAAACATATAGTAAAACTGTTCAAGTTCAGTTTCGAAAAGTACGTTTTATTTATCCCGTCCCGATTTTATTAGCTCGCTTGAAATTCCCAACCATTTTACCATAATTAAACCAAAATGGATTACAACTTGATTAAGTTGAGAGTCAGGAGTGTAAGTGATTCGTGGCTGCCCAATGAACGATGTTGCTCCTACTATCCTTTCACAACCCTGTCGAATTTAGCTCTGATACTGAAAACACTGCCTCGGATATGTCTCGCCACCACTTGTCTTGTACTAGCATTCACATAGAGGAAGTGGTTATCTAAGATACGCCCTCTTATCCTAGACACTCATGACAGTAGGAAAGCTTTATATCTCTATTTATAGAGGGGGAAGGGGGACTAAAACTCGCTACACCAAACTTGGTGGTATGAATCCTCTTGTCTAAACTGAACTCTACAGTAAGTTTTTATTGATGAACTTAAAGTCAGTGACTAACTTGAACTGCAACTCACACACTCGAAATACATCAGAAGTACGTATTGTCATCATAGAAGTCAGCAAAAACTCCATAGAAGTGATTCGACGTTGAAATACATTTCCCTTATTTAATATTTTGTGTCATTTGATAATTTAAATTTTGTATTTGTATAGAAGACGATTATACGCATTAACTATTATTAGAATAAATTATATTTATTTGTAGACCTGCCTTTTTTTATTAAGGAATCTTATAATCCTGAAAAATTAACTACATTAAACAAATTAACATTTTTCCTAATGTAAGTATAATGTTAAAGACAGCAATTTAAAATACTCTGTAGGATACATGAGAAGCGAACTGAAACACGGCAGAATTTCTGGTGGGCAAACTTAATATAAAATCTGCCGAGCCGCTCGCCTATTAGGTCAGACGTACCCAGACTGTGCCCCTGATGTCGTCAGGGGGGAAGACGGGGCATGAATAACAACGAGAAGGCCAGACCACTGTTAAGAAGCCCTTTCCCTTCTAAAGGGCCCATTCGCGCCACACAAGTGCCCTAGTCTCTCAAGAAACTCGCGGAATACCAATTTCAGGGCATAATTTTACTGCCCTTGTAGTGGCCTTTAAATTACTCCCTGCTGGTTCGGGATCACGTGGTATAATCTGGCCCTATACGTTAGTGCGTGTGTTGAAAAATGATCGCGGGTAATAATACTTTTGGGTGCATTTTATACCTTATAGGGTATTCTGAAACTGTTATTTTTTCTTGTTTTGCTTTCTTAAGGACTTTGTTTAAAATTAATGTTATCATAGATCCCCTTTACAAGATACTAAAAACGATGGTTGACGTGAAAGTAAACTATATTCCATGAATTAGTAGAGAACTCTTGTTCTGGTTCGGTCAAGGTTGATCCAAAAAAGTACAATTTTTAAAAAACGGGCTATCTTGAAGGCGAGAGAAGACTGAGCAGTTGAGTAACTCCATCAAGGTGGCAAGACGTCTCCTATCGCCTTCACAATAGCCCTGAATCACAATGTAAGCAGAAACGTCAGCATATAATAATAAAAAAAACTACACATTTTTTTTAAATTGCACTTTTTTAGATCAATTTTGACTAAGCCCTAACGAAATTTCTGTACTAATAATCTGTACTGTAAAAACTCTCCATTTGAACATATATTCCTTAAATTTTATTTAAATTTGTTCGGTGGTTATGATTAACAAGGGCACAAGGTTACAGACAGGCACATCTACGGACGGTAAGACGACTGGCGATAATAACTATAAATTTAAATATAATTGTATTCTGAAACTCCCATATAAGCCTTTATGAGACATTCATACTAAATATCTACCTTAATATGGACTTCTTGTTTAAATTTCACATATCAAAGATGTTTTCAAATACCGCTCTACCTTCGCTTTATTTTATAAATTTTTTCACAACTCTAATTATAACAATTGAACTACCAATTTATGTTAAATTTGGTCAATTATCAACTTTACCATACCGTTTGCGTAATTTCAACCACATTATGGTTTACTATTGATAATTAAAAGAAAATGACTGTATTTCTCTAATTTAGTGCACTACCACACTGATACGCACTAAGATATGTACGTATATGTACGCATCATCTAAGTAAGAATAGGTAATTCTTGAAATGTAAAAATTTCTGAGGCAATTGTGTTTGGGTCTAGATATTTGCTCCAATAATTTCCTCTTATTTGTTATTTCACAATTAATTATCGTTTGTTAAGTTCCTCCAGTTACCATAAATTCCGCCGCTATAGTCATCTCCCCTCTTTGTCAAAATCCGTTGTCTTCTTATGGACTCTCTTATATTTCCCCATTTTGACTCTGGAATCGGAATGGTTATACCAATCTTTCCGTCGGCAATAGTTCCTGGGTTCTCTCCTCTATCAAGTCATACTTTCCCATTCCTTTCACTACCTCTATGATCTTTTACCTTTTAGATCTTCCGCACTTTCCAGCCCCACCCGTTCTCGAGTTTCCGATCTTTATCCTCCTCCTTACAAATCCGCTGCATTTAGCCGTTCTTTCCTGATCAGATCCTCCAGTCTCTGGAACTCGATCTCTCTATATATTTGTCGCTCCTCCTCGCTCGCATCCTTCAAATTCTAGCTATTTCAGCACCTCCTCTCTTTACAATTTGGTATCAGGTATTTTAATACATCTTTCTCCTTTTCTCGTATTTCCTTACTTGCAACATTAGTAGTAAATAACGTCATAGTCCTACTCAAAACATTTTCTATTATTAATTAATTGTTTATTTAAACTGTAATTTTTATTATTGTAATTAGACCACAATCAGCTATAGTGTCAACTGAGACTAAATTTCCAGAATAAAGCTTCTTTTTCTTTCTTCCAATTAATAAGTGTCCCTATGTCTTGTAAGCTTCGATTAACAAATTATATTGAGAGTACAGAAATTAAAGTACTAACGTTTGCTTCACCATTTTAGAATACATTTCAGGGTAATCCATCCAGTTACAATATTAATTACTGTCCTTAATATTTGGATAATGAGTTTTATCTGCGACAGACGGAGTTTAAATCCGAATACTGTCACTGCCAGTCATCTTCCAGTATGATTCATTCCCCAGCGTTCCGTGGCTTTAACAATAACTAGTGAGGACCAACAAGTGGAGTGAGAGTCAGGATATGAGTCCAATACTCCTGGAGGGCCAGTGATACGAATTCCTGATATATATTGTCTAAATTGCATAATCTTTCTACAACAATTCGAGCACCTCATACATACATACATAAATATATTCTCAATAAACATTATTACTATCTTTTAAGTGTGATTGATGAATAGAACAAAAGAATATATATTTTCCTCATCTGTAAAGTAGAACTATTTGTGTAAAGGAATGTACCAGAACCAAAGATCAGGTGCACTTCCAGAGGCCCTGCAGTTCAAGAATAGTACAACGCTAATATTTCTTGATTCCAAGGAAACGCAGTAGAGCTCACAAGTATTTATAGTAAAAAAAGAGGAGAAAGAATAAACGGCAACTGTTGCACGTTGCAAGGAAACTAAAGGGGTAAATATACTGGTACATTAACACCCCAAAATAATATGGCCAAAAACATTTACAACACCAAAAAGTAATTTAAAATTGAATAAGTTATTGATAGAGTATAAATATTATTTATTTTGTGGTCTTTAATCCCACGTAAATTTAGATAATTTTTAGTGCAAGGGAACAGAATAAAAAAAATCAACTTATCAGACTTGTCCCGGTAGCATAAGTGGTAAATGCACCGGCCCGGATAGCAGGGGATCCAGGTTCGAGTCCTGGCTGGGACAGTTAGATTTTTTATTCTGTTCCCTTGCACTAAAAATTATTTATTGATAGAGATGGGTTTTTTTTTCCAAGAATATTTAGAAAACTTTTTACGATTAAATACAATACTTTAGCAGGAAGTATTTAATTCGAATTATTCCTTAATACATTTTAAAAAAGCTTCTACATTAAAAAAAAAAATTTTAAGAGTGGTTTTAAAAATTAACATTGAATTGGTATCTATTTATTAGTAAAGTAATTTGATGTGGTTAGATGGGTTATTTAAGTACACTGTGTTTTACTCTAAATTTTAAAATGTAGAAAGCCCAACTTAGCTTGTATTTCTCTCCAAAAGAGTAATAAGTTTTCCAGAATGCATTTCATGGGTCTGTTAAACACTGATGAGTAGGAATTCGTGGAACTCGGAAGTTTAATTTAGGTTAAGCGTCTCTGCTAAATAAAACAACCACGTGAAATATGTTTATTTTGTCTTTAGTTTTTTTTACTGTAAACTGAAGGAGAACCTTCACTAACTAGGTGTTTTTTAAATTATTATTTACTCAGCTTAGTAGTTTCCTGGTTTTTTTGAAACCTTCTTCTTTTGTAGCGCAACGTCAACCAGGAACAATGCCGCCTGCAAATTGGACCACCAGTCGTTTCTTGCTGTAACCTTCCGGATCTAAATTTCAAGGATACCACATCGAACTCTTCTCGTTCGGCATGATGTCCTCGGTGATTTCCACTGTACCTCGGTATTGCCATGCTGTCTAAAAACTCCATTCTCACAAAGGCTCTGCGGCGAATTCGGCCCCTGATGGCCGCTAGACCAAACTTCTAGGCTCTTCGGAGAATTTAACAGTCCGAGCCTCAGATGTACGCGAGCCCTTTACGAGTTTTATTGATAAGCACATGTGGGTAGTCCACAAATCACTCTTCTCTTTTGGTAACTTTGTAGCAAAAAGTGGCACTACCTTTTCGATCATAGTTCCGCACTAAATACAAATCTTCATATCATTGCTAGGATTACCTGGGTTTATAGATTTAGGAAAATTGTAAAACTCAATTGTAACTCTCAAAATTGTAACCCGATTATCTCATTGCCTACCACCGATAAGGTTCGCATGCATGTCTTTGTTCTTTGATCACTTATAACAAGATTACTATGAATTTATATAGCTCCTCTTTCGAGAACGGAAAGGGCCTACTTAGTAGATTTCTTCTTATACTCACTGTGATTCCTGTTGTAGTGTCGATGTCATGGTGCATATTTAATAAGAGCTTGATAGTTCAATTAAAAGATTAAAGTTCAGATACCTATAGTTTAACTACGCTTGTTAAATTGATATCTTATCGTTTCGGCGTAAATCATATTTAAATTTATGATTAATGTCATCTTAAATAAAGAGTATAAAAATGTGGTCTGACGGATGCCAAAGTATAACAACTAGTCAGTTGAGAAGAGCAGAATTTCTAGACATCCTTTTTAAAGATTATGTGTGAGTGTTTTCCTTTATAAATGCGGCGCCCATGGTGTAGTGGTTAGCTAGCGTGACTTCATACTCCTTGGGCCTTCGTCTTAGGAGAGTTTACCCCTACAGAAAATCATTGGCCTTCCAAGGCTATCGGGGGTTGAGAGCTAGATACCTGCTTCTACCCCATTGTACATCTTACTCTATATACGAGCGTGCGTAAGGCGTTTACAGACCTCTGAGGTCTTACTATACTCACGCAAGTACTATAGTGGTCGGCAAAAGTTCCCAAAGATGTATAAAGCTAACCGAAAATATATATGATAGTAAAGCTTCGATTAACAAATTATATTGAGAGTACAGAAATTAAAGTACTAACGTTTGCTTCACCATTTTAGAATACATTTCAGGGTAATCCATCCAGTTACAATATTAATTACTGTCCTTAATATTTGGATAATGAGTTTTATCTGCGGCAGACGGAGTTTAAATCCGAATACTGTCACTGCCAGTCATCTTCCAGTATGATTCATTCCCCAGCGTTCCGTGGCTTTAACAATAACTAGTGAGGACCAACAAGTGGAGTGAGAGTCAGGATATGAGTCCAATACTCCTGGAGGGCCAGTGATACGAATTCCTGATATATATTGTCTAAATTGCATAATCTTTCTACAACAATTCGAGCACCTCATACATACATACATAAATATATTCTCAATAAACATTATTACTATCTTTTAAGTGTGATTGATGAATAGAACAAAAGAATATATATTTTCCTCATCTGTAAAGTAGAACTATTTGTGTAAAGGAATGTACCAGAACCAAAGATCAGGTGCACTTCCAGAGGCCCTGCAGTTCAAGAATAGTACAACGCTANTCTAATAATAAATATTTTTAGTTTTGTTTATACTCTTTTCACTGACAAAATGCAACTGGGAAAATAGGTATTGCATATGGGGAAAATTTTAAGTTACATTTATTTCTTTAATTTTAAATAATCAAATTTGTAAAACAAGGCTTTAAAATAATGTATTTACGAAAAGTAATAAAGTTATTAAGTAATAATTTTTTTCTTCAAAAGTTACTTGTGTTTATTGTTGAATAATTTACCTTATCCTGATTCTTTTCTAATTAAAATCCTAAACCAACTTTTTGTTAATTTCATGTTCATAGATATTTTATCTACTTGTTTAGATTGAACTAACTCTAAAAAATATGACAAAACACATATTATCCTTGGAGAACAAACAATAAAGAAGAGTTTTAGGATAAAAAATAAAGTTAAATTAAGTTCGTTTTGATATTCAATTTCAAACTTTTCCCTAAACTTTCGAAAATAAATTATGGTTTCAGTTAGTTCATCTGAAGTCTTTGTAAATGGAAAAAGAAAGAATGAATCATTCTGCAAAACAGAAAAAAAAATTTACCAATTTTTTGATAAATTTAGAAAGTAACTTGTAATTTACTTTTAAACGTTACCTTTCCAATGATATTGCTTTTGAGGGGGTTTTTAATTAATAGAAGAAAAGATGAAGCCGATACTGTGCTGCACTCGAAGAAGTCAAAACTTTTTTTAAATTTTTTACATCGGGTGTTTCACTCTTTCCGCACAAAAAATATTTTCATCGAGGGGCAGAAAAAGTCTTCCGTCAAATTTAGAGAATCGAAAATTTGTATATTATGAAATAATTTCATTCCGAGAGATTTATTCACATCATGGTATGAACCAGAAGGAGCTATTGATCACATTCCCATGTATACAAACAATACACTGTAATAATAATTTAAAATTTAAAGTAAATATAAAAATTATAATTACTGACGTTAATAAGTCTTCTGCAAAACACAATTAAGACATATTACTACGGTATAAAACCAGATGCCCTTTCACCGAGCCAAAACATTGTCTATCCCCATGATAGACTAGAGACCGATAATAAAAAGATGAAAATAAAATCCAAGTTCCATATGCTACTCAGAAACGAGACACTATTAAAGAATAGAAGAACTTTTAAACACAAGGAGAATGTAAAGAAGATTTGTTTATGAATGAAGGTTTATGAATAAATCCTCCGAATAAACTAAAAAACACTAATTAAATAATGTTTAACTGTGTCAGTAAAAAAAAAAAAATACAATATAAAATTTTACTCAAATAAAAATGAAAAAGAAACCAAAAAAAAAAAAAATTTCAAGAAATTCAAAACCACCAAAAACGTGTCCACAAAATATTTGCCAGTAGAATTACCAAAGACGTCGTGACTATTCGTCATGAAAAAGGTAAAAACCAAACTAAAGATACTAATTTTTGTATAATGACCAAATACCGTATAGAAAAAGCGTAGAAAATTAAAATGATTTATTTCTTGTCCGACGAATTTTGGTAAAACGGGAGGAAGAAAACTCACATTGAATATTGAAGGAATCTGACTGACCAGTGGTTACAGCACCAGGTTGCTTATGTCTAATAGAAATTAGATAGATTTTTTCGTTTTTGTTCTTAGTGTTTAAAATGCATTCTTCCAGTGCATCAGTGACACTGCATTTTGTCGACCACACAATGAATATTCCTAATATTCATTAGCCTAAAAGAGTACAACCATTACCTACTTAATCCTCTCTTTGACCGTATGGCCTACAATGACACTGAATATAACTCCTTTTCTCAATGAACTTGTTCCAATTCACTGAAAAATTGAAAGCTTTTTTATGAGGAGTGATTGGTCTAGGATTTGGTTTTGAAATTTTAAAAATTTAAACTTATTTTTAACCGAAAAAGGTTTTATAACTGCTAACGTTTCGCCCTAAATTTCATGCATTCTTCAGGCTCATGGAGGTGATGAAGAGTGATGGAGACCTCTACTCTAGGATTACTAAATCATGAAGACCAAATGCCCTACTAATTCATCCTATACCTATAACTATCCCTAAATATGATTTATTCTTATTTGTTTATTAATTTTATAATGTTTTGTGATATATATATATATATATATATATATATATATATATCGG
>KZ807055.1:149462-168219 GCA_000696205.2 Oncopeltus fasciatus
CGCCTCCAGAGTATATATATATATATAGCGGATTACTTGCAAATTCTGCAATAATAGGATGAGTGACAACTATTGATCAATAAAAAAATAAGCTACAAATGTCATTTATAAGCGTACAGCTTGCGGAACTTCCGGGTTCCGCAACATCAAATCAGCTGTTTCATGAAGACGAGACGTGGGAAGATGGCCTGAGGAAGCTTCTGACACCCAATCAATGCCTCCGAGTCTGCGGTTGGGGCTGCCAACTAGAGACCTGAAGTCTTGCAGGCCAACCCTCCTGCTCAGCTGATTAGGTGTCCCTATCTCATCACAAGTCCCCGACTCCAGCAGCCCGTTTACCATCCTCTCTTGTATCCGCGACCACCAGAGCGGCATGGCCCATGGAGTGTCCATGGAGTCCAGTAGTTAGCGTTGACGAGGGTTGGGTAGCAAGCTAACCCCAAGCTGTGGAGATGTACGGAATCTCTTGGTGGGTCCCTCCTAAAACATTTAGTGAGCTTAATTTTCTGCTTACCAACTTGTGGAACAAGTTTCTGAACATTACCTCAACACTTTACCTCCGAAAATTGATTTTATAAGACCATTAAAATGGTTATTATACTACTCAAATTTGGTTTATTCATTTAGATTCTTCTCTTAACAATTCAGTTCTGTAAAAGGCAATGATTATGTCATTTCTGATTTAGAAATAAGAAAATAAATACCTTTAACAAAAGCAACATAGTTGGTAACCTTCGTGTGAAAGATAAGTTTCATTTACCATCAGTATTTTCAGTAATGCTTAAGTATTCCTATAAGAAATGAGACGTTCTTGTAGCATATGTCTCCCACTAGTATTTTTAGTCCAATCTTTAAAGCAGTGTCCTAGAAGTCAGTTATTTCAATTATCTTATACGTTAGTTTACTGTTGTACTTTTTAAGTAAGTCGTATTCGGTTGTCTAATTGTAAATGCTCTCAGCGGACATCATATAACAATTTTTTTTTTTTTAAATATTTGTGAAGAAAAGAAAAGAAAATTTAAAATCATATGAAAACTTAACAGTGATATAGAATTAGCCACCTTTCCCACTTATTGTACAGCGTGATCCAACTGCTATCGGAACAGCAACTTAGTGACGGGGTGCACACACTGGTATGCGTGTTCAACCTGAACCTGGAGGAGGATTGCATTGCAAGAGTCAGACTGCGCGTCCATAACCCTCCGCACGACCAGATCAATCAACTTTTGGAGAGTCATGTCCAGTCAAAGCAAATCGTTGCAACTGATTCTTCTTCGAGGAAGAGAATTAAACTTTAAGTGGCCCCTGCCGTGATCTCCATCGTCCGCTGACCATCTGTTGTCCTGAACTCCAGAAGACGGTCCCTCAACTTTGTGTCATCCTGAGAATATAACCCTTGAACTGGAATATCCATACCAGCGAATCCAGTATGTAGCCTCCCCGTTGTTGAAGATGCAGATCATGATAGTGATACTAGTCTCGATATCGGAATCTCTTCCATCATCTGCCTCACTAACTTCTACCTTAGGAACCGCACATGTTGAAAAGGGACTCCCTCAATACATTTCCTCATCAGTGCCTTATTCCTTTTCATAGGGCCGTTGGAGGTAGACCATTTCGCACAACGTCTACACCGGTCTATCACATCATCGGTGAGTCCCTAGATCACCTCCAGATTACTCTGTCGTGAAGCTTTCTCTGCACTTCAGGCACTTTGCACTTTTGGATAATACAAATATACCATATGTCATGAATCAGTTGAGCAGTAGGATTGCAAAATGAATTAAAAAAAAAAATTTAAATGTGAAATAAAAAACGCTATTTAATGCTTTATCCGTTAGTGGTGTTATAGTTCCTTATTTCTATCTATATTCTTTTTTAACTTATAAGGCTCAGAGACTGAACTGTAAAAAAAATAAATAAAGATTTTAACCATTAAATTTTACACATAAAGATAAGTATTATTAGATTAGCTTTGTAGAAATATTTTTAAACTTTATTTAAAAAGTTTTTTTTTTTTTCAGGAAAGAAAAGTGAGTCCAAGAGGATTCTTCCTTTTTAATAAAAAGTAAGTAAATAAAATACTATTAAAAGATTTCTCATTAAATATTCTTAACGAATTATTGGTGTTGCTTTTTATTTATTTTTATTTTATCATCAACATTTTGAAGACTGTCAAATCTCATTCTTGTTTCATTCTGACTTTTAGTAGCTAATTTCTTCTTCATAAAAGGTCATTAAAAGTTGATATATGATATTTAATAACAAGTTGAGCTTTCATCACGCCACGCTTGGGCCCTATAAAAGTCATATATCTTGATAGAAAAGATTTTATCTGTCACTTAGGCTCGCCGAGTAAGAAATATTTTCTTCAAAATAAAGTGATATGGTATTATTATTTCAGTTTTGTAATTTCTTCAAATTAATATCAATAAGATGTTTGTTCTCCAACATCTTTTATCAGTGTAATAAAATAATGTTTAGTAAATTAGTCATACCATTTCTGCATATGTTGGGTAGTATTATAATTTGTGATGATATTAGAATTCTTTTCAGTCAAAGGAAACTGACAAGTTTCCAATTCGGATAGCTCAGCTTCGACAACAACAAAAAAATTATTTAAACTTAAAATAATAAACTATAACCAATAAATAAAAAGAAAACAACCGGTATATTTAAACTTTCCATACACTCTTATACACAAACCACAAAGACGTGAACTAATTTGGCAATAAATAGTTGTTGTTAAAATTGTTCATAAACAAAAAGTCATATATATTTGATTTGGTTGTGGTTTTTTATCCCACGTAAATTTTAAACAATTAATGAGAGGGAACAGAATAAAAAAATCTATCTGTCCTCGCCAGTGTCAGGTTCTCGCTAGTGTATAGGGAATTTAATGAGATATCTAGCTAGTCCTTGTGGTGTAACGGTTTAGCACACCGGCCCGGATAGCAGGAGATCCAGGTTCGATTCCTGGCGAGGACAGATAGATTTTTTTATTCTGTTCCCTCTCATTAATTGTTCAAAAAGTCATATTTTGCTCTTTAAAGTGTTATGTTTTTAAATTCATACAAATCATAAATAATATATAACTGGATAGATTTCTCGTGAATAAATCTAGTTTTTCTCAAACCTGGCATATGACAACTTTAGAAAAATGTATTTTATATATATAATAGATAGACAAATATAATTTTTGATTTTCTTCTTTTCTTTCTTATTAGACTTATTGACTCAAAGATTAGGCCGAAAGTTAAGCTTTGGATAATAATATAACCTAATATTAGGGAAAAATAAAAAAAAAATTATTTTAAAACAGCTAGTAACATAAAATATTTCTCAATGAAAAGAAGAGGAAAATACTCGGTATGTCTGCTTGTTGTAGAACATAGGAGTAGGACTTTAGGTGGATTTAATTACTGCGGAAAGGCCTGTAGAGTTGGGGGCTAGAGTGCGGAGGGAGTATTTAGGTCTATGCTCTCGCCTCCAGAGGACAATGTCATTATCGCTAGCTCTGGGGTGTCACATCAAAGTTCGGGACAGAGGGGAGGGGCTTCTAATGGCCTGAAAGCGGATCTCTTCGCCTCCTCAACCAGACTCCATGTGCTCATAGGTCGGGAACTTTCCCCCTGCCTGAATTTCCCCACAACCACCCCTAAAGAGGTGGGACGTAATATATGTATTTGATAAGAAATATATTATAATAATATTCAAATTGATTTTATTATCAAATAAAATTATTTTATAATTACATTTGTAAATCTATAATAAAATGATGTTAATAAATGCTGCTTATATGTTTTCTATATGTTTACTTGTATCTTTATTTGGCTTATACAACTTTTATTTTGACAGAAGCACAGAAATGAAACACAAAAATTTTGTACTCATACACAACAATATCTAACAAATATGCCTAACAATCAAGCACCTTAGGCTTAACAACTATACCTAATATTTATTTAAAAACTATACATAACAATAACTATACTTATCTAGGAATTTTATCTAGCAACATACATAATCTGGCAAATAATTTGATGGGGTTTGGTTAAATTTAACTGAAAAAAATATAATTTAAAAAAAAAGTGTATTTTTTTATAATCTGCCGACGTTTCGGGTATATGTCTGACTGAATAGTTGAGTCATTTATGATAGCCCTGAAGATGGCTTACTATTGGGCACGCCAAAACATCCGTAAATAATAAATAATACTCATTTTTATTTTGTATTTTCGGACCGAACCCCACAAATTCTCTACTAATAAATCCAGGGTCTAAAACTCTTCATTTATACCCAACAAGATACCTAACAAATATACCTGTTAACCCCATGTCTAACAATTAACCTTTTTAAAAATTGTTTACATTTAAGAAACTACCTAGTTAGTTTAAGTAGTTTGCTAATGGATAAGTACGGGAGATCAGTAACGTCAGAGGTTGGCAAGTATCCCGGATAAGACTACTTGTCACAGGTAAACTTCATCGCCCCTAACGCTAATGTTAGTTAGGGAGTTAGTTCTAGTTTTCGGCTTTCTAGCGCCGATCCGATTAGGCTTCAGGACTTCTGAGTAAAGAGGCAAGGTGAGAGGTCGGCAGTCTACCCAGGAACATCCTAGGTAGAGATAGCTAGGTAGGACTAGCTCAGCTTGGCCTGTGTCGTAGAGATGACATCAGCAATCTGCTTCCGTCTGCAATGTGGCACAGCTTTTTAAGAAATATCCTTATATGTGTATATATATATATATATATATATATATATATATACTCATGCATGCTATAGTGTTCGCTATTTATAAAATAAANTATATATATATATTAGCAAAATTGTAGGCAAATCAAAATGTTATAATAAGCAGAGACCAATACTAAAAGGATTAACATTGGTCTAGAAAATCTAGTAATGGTAAAATAAATATAATATAACAGGTAACTTGGGCAGTTTTATTTCATAATATTGCAACACTATTGCATTCCTTTGGAATTCTTCTTACCCTACAAACTGTAAGGCGATTCAACAGGCCTAGACTCACAGTAGAACTAACTGACGCAGAAAAACTGTATTAAGCCTCCACAATAATGCTTACCTGTTCACTTAACTCGTGTTCATAAATATTCTCCGTCTCCACTCTCCTCCCACCCTCTCATACTCTCACTCTTTCTCTCTCTCTCACTCTCTCTCTCTCTCTCTCTCTCTCTATCTCTATCTCTCTCTCTCTCTTCCAAAATAATGAAGCTGAACAATTTTGACGCAACCGAGGTAAAATAATAAATATTAAAACTTGTGTTCTTGTAAGCATGAAGTTGATTAAGATTCTTTTTTTTAATTTAAGTAGCCAAGTTACCAGCAACATACTTAGTTCCTCCTTTTTAAACAGAGTAACTTAATTCGTTTTCTTACATTTTGACTCAACTCCAAGAACTTCTTCAAATCTTAAATTAAACACTGTTGGACATAATAGTTAAGTAGTTAAAAAGGCGGTGGGGGAATACGTTTTGTGGAAGACAAAATTGAATAGTTGCCGCTAGTGTCATTATCTGTGATATGTACGAAAAATGTATTTCAATCAGTGAATGCTTGCCCTCTAGAATTATTTTACACCAATATGTATTAGTTAGGGAGATGTTTAAGTATATAACTCCAAGGGTTAAATGCTTCTTCCTCACCCCTTTTTTCACGGTCAGATTAGAGTCAACATTAGCAGCCTTAACCTCTTCTTAAATTGTCTTTCTCTTTTTTATGATAAAATTAGTAATATAGTCCTCTTTGAGTCTATTATGGATAAAAAATAATCTGCTCAGGTTAAGCTTTTGCTTTATTATATCTTAAATAATCATTATTATAATTTAATAATTATTGGAATATAATAATAATAATAATTTAATAGCATAAATTAAGTTATAGATTTTATAATTTGATTATTGTTTTTTCTCTTTCAACATTTCGGAGAATCAAATAAAATCTTCAGACCTTTGTTCGACTAATCATCATTTAAAGGTATTGATTTTTCAGGGTATCTTATTTCTTAGAAGGTTAAATTATTACATCCAACTGCTGTTCGTTAATACCCCAAGTCCCACGCACTTCTTGATATACTTTCTGGCAAACGTAGGGGTTCATTCTCGATACGAGACGTAGAATCTGAGTGGAACAAGGGTTAATTTCACTCGTCAGAAAGGTCAACGATGTTATTGATTTGTCGGTAGCTTGATATATACTTTCATTAACTAGTCCAGGATGACAGGGCGTTTTTAGAAGTTTAAAAATAAATTTCAGAAAAACTCAGTAAGAGCACCGCTTAGAACACATGTGTGTGTCTGTGTTAGAGAGAGTGTACCTTAATATGGATTGGGTTTCTAGCGCCGAGAATATTTAGTTTTTTTTGTGACTCCGAGTGTACATTAACTAAAAATTTATGACTTCTATTGTTTTTTTCTGATATTTTGTTGTTTAATGTCTTTATTATGTTTATGATATATCTTTGAGTATTGCTGATCTCTCAGATGTATAAAAAGCGAAGGTTTATGGAGTATTAAATATTATTTCATTTTCCCGACAAAACAATTTTCATTATCAAAAGACTTTACATTATATAACCTAAATATTTATGGAGAATGTTATCTAGAGAAATTAACGATTTTAGAACTATTCATCCCTGATGTCATACTAGACTGTTAAGCATAAAATGAGATGTAGATGATTGGAAAAATATAGAATTTGATATAAAGATAAATAAAAGAAAATTTTTTCATTTTTTCTTACCCACATAGGATTATGGAAGGTGGAGCTATATAAATGAAGAACCATATTCTATAAATCCATGATACAGGTTAACGATTATTTTCGATGAAAACCTTCCCCTAGTAAAATTCCTTTTTTAGGGATGTACCAAACTGACATCTGAAAAAAAAAAATTTATGGAAAAATGTTTTGTGTAGTCAGCTTTGAATAAATGCAATGAATATGATTGATTTCTAAAATATTAAAATTGTTTTCATTATTAAATAATTTTTACAGCTAGCTGATTTTTATTTTATTTAACATTCAGTATAAACAGAGTTTTGTTACTATTTGCTAATTATAGCAGGTGACTTTATTTTATACCTCTCTTGAAATAAAATATGCATATGTCTTATTATAACAAAAATAATAATTAGTATAATCTAATAATTATTATAATGTAATAATAATTTATATGCATGAATAAAATTGAAAAAAAAAATGAAATGAAATAAAGAGAAATTTCTATGTTTCTTTGAGAGAAATCTTCTACGTTTTATTATTAGTATTTATACATTACTATTATTGTTATTGCATTTATTATTACTGTAATTCTAGCTTTTTTTTTTGTATCTGCATTTTTATATTACATTTAGCTTAGGACAATCGTAATAGCATATTTCGAAAATTGACTAAATATGTGGTTCAAAAAATTAATCCTAAATTTAGTACCAAATAAAATACATCCACATGTATATACCATAATTAAAAATAAAAAACAAATTATCTTTTACTCGTTTTTTTTTTTAATGGAGACAAACTCTGGTGAATATGAATTTCGTCCTGACCTTGTTCTTGTCCGTCCTCTTCATGTATTTTTCTCTTCATTGGCTCTTGTTACTTACTTCTGCTAAATTTAACCTTGCCCTTCTGACCCCATTTATTACATTTCTCTTGAACCCCACTCACTTTTTGCCTCACCCTTATTTCTTTTCCATTTAATGTACGCATGGAGCCTTACTTACATTATAAACCAAACTATAGTTTTATATCTATTTCATTTCTTTATACTTTGTAGTACTTTCTATTATTAAAAAGTAGAAACATATAATCATTAATTGGTTGTATTGCCTAAATTAAACATTGTAACTGTTATATAGTATTTTTGTTTACCGCGGTTCAATTATAAAACATATTAAGTGGTCTCTTGATTCTGAGTGATCCGTGCTTTTCATATGAAATGTTTGCAAAGTCGAGAAATGTTGCAGACTTTTTTTTTTTTTTTTTTTTTTTTTTTTGTGGTTCTTTATTATGGTGTCGACATACTTTAAGTCACTGGGTCACTATTTGATATCAGTTTCGTTACTGAAAATTTAAATCTGATAATTTTATACCATCAGCAACCGCAGACCCACTCAACCATCAAACTCCAACAAATCCACATACGAGATGATAAATCAATTATTTGCTTTATTTTCTTTCGAATTAAAAAAAATACACATGACTTCAAGACATTGCCTAAAAGTGCTGTCAACTACCACCGTTTAATCAATGACGTACTTGAATATTTGTTGTGTTTAATTTCAGACGACAAAAAAAAAAGAAAAGAAATATTGCTAAGGGTGTTTTTCGACTATAATACAAAACTGACTTGAATTGTGATATAAGTAAATCATGAATAAAAATGAGACTTGATTATTTAATGAGTAAAGAAAAGAAACCATTTTGAAATGTAAATTGTGTCGAAGATATGCTATTTTTGTACAATATGAGCAAGCAATATTAGAAAAATTATTTATTTGGCAATTTAAAATTAAAATAGCTCTAAAAAATCACTGTAGGTTACCATCGTCATGTAATAAAAATCGCATAATTTAGATAGCCAGTCCGTAGCAGCACGGATCAAATTTGTCGCTGGATCGTTTTCTTCACTCCCATGATGGTTTTTCAGCCAGAGGTTTTAGTTAAAGAGCTCTGAAATCCGTTAGTCTATTGGATACAAATCATCTAGTGGGGTTAACTCAAGAAAAAGTGGCAGTTCCATTTATTTAAGTCAAAAGGGCTGGGAAGAGGATGGTTCATCCCTCTTTTTAAAATTGATATATTCGTAATGCAGGAAAAGATTCTTGAGTTCTAAATAACCTAAGAAAAATAAATAAAGAGCTTTTTGTTCACGTAGGCTTCCACAGTCATCAGATGTATGCTGCATTCTCTATTCAGCCCTGAAGAAGCCATCACAGGATGTGCGAAAGCTCGGCAACCATCAAAAACTTTACACGGTCCAACCCGGAAAAAACTTTACATACAAAGAGCTTTTTGTTTAAAATATTTAATTTATTTCAATATTGATTGTAGCGTTTAACTATTTCTAAAATATATTTAATTTTTGACGATAACAAATGATTTACAAGGATTTCTTAAGGAGAAGGGAAAAAGAAGGAAAGACAGAGAGATAATGTCAGAGAAAACCAGGTTCCTCTCGCGGTCATGATCAGTGACAAGGAGATTTGTGAGATGACTCAGAGGTATCTGTCTAGATCTGATCTCAAGGGGATTTGTTTCTGTCTTGCTTTGCTTTTCATAAGTTGTCTTAGAGAGGGAATGGCGAAACAACAAAGAAGTCTTCTTCTTTTCAAAATACAATGTTTCTTATCTAATAGCGACATTTCATTTAACTTTCCCTTGCCATCTTTACAGGACAAAAGTCAGTATTGTGCATTAATCCGGAGCAATATATCAAAGTACATAAACAACAACAACTAAAGAGCCTCGAGAATTATTTAGTTTCCTCTGGAAATACATCAATAAGTTAGGTAATATGGAATTTTATCTACTAATCTATTAATTACAGTGTCCTTCATTTTAACTAAGCACTGAAAAATTCACATTTCTTTTTTTTTTAGCACTTTAATACATGTAACTGTTCATTAAAAAAGTTCATCACATCCAGGTGCAGCCTACTCCCAGAAGATTTTACATTTTTCACTATAGATAGACGCAAATAACAATAATGAGTAATATTTTCAAATGGAGGGTTTTTTCGACCGTAGATATTATTATTAGATGTTTTTGTTGGGGTTCGGTCAAGGTAGGAAGACTACCTTGGACTACCTTGACCGAACCCCAACAAAAAAACATCTAATAATAATGAGTAATTTGATTTAAAAATAAAAACCATATTTTTATCAGAAACACTCCCTGACTGACTTTTGACTGTCTAATAAAAAATAGTGAGAAAGCGCACAAATTTTAATTGTTGAATTATAAATATCTCCCATCATAAAGGTTTTTGAAAAATTACAGGGAAAAAATTTCTATCCCAAATGTTCAGTTAATTATTGTTATAACGGAGTTATTAACAATTATTCTAATTGCTTCCTCTAATACCCTTCCTGATTAAGGATTTCAGAAAAAAAAATTAATTAACTTTTTGCAATAAGAATGTACGGAGTCTTTTAAGGTCAGGAGGCCCACCCAAGCCACGATGATACATTTTTCAATATTTGCCGACGTCAAACAATGCACGAGGCAAAATTACGGGACAGAAATCAGAGGACTTCAAGTTCAACATGCTGTCGATAATTGCCGTACCCCATTACCAGTGCTTACCGGCCAAAATTACTTTCAGCCCCGTCTACTTTGCTTTGGCCAAACAGATTAGTACAAGTGAAAAATATTAGGGCTCATGGAGATCTGTTCGGTTCTGATAACACTGGCACTGTGAGTTCAAGTCCCGACCTATTAATGCCAATTTTATAAAACCAATTGGATGGTTTAGTAAACGGCTGATATCAATCGAGTGGAACAAATGAGGAAAGGGTAGAAAAATAAATTGTCAATATATTTTAGTTACAGTTACTTAAACACCATTAGAGCATTTCCTAACATTTATATGTTTAAACATTTGTATATATGTTCAAACATTTATATTTTTTTTTAAATCTTATTTTCTTTCGTTAATTTTTATTTATTCATTACATTTATGTTAATATAAAAATATTTTATAATTCTCAATACAATGGGGAGCTAAAAATAATAAAACAACTATCGCAAAGAAGGGAAGGTGACCTATCACAGCTCACAGAAATTAATAAAAAATTATGTTCCCAGGAGGTTCCGAGCCATCTTCGTTTGACGGGGAGTTTTGTAGGGGTTGGAGTTGTAGGACAAGGTCTGTGCTTGAGGATTAGGATGGTATAGCAGTTTACTGTGGAAAAAGCAGGAATAAATGAGATCTTGAACGAAAGGGATGTTAAAATTAAAATCATGAAGGGATATATCAATTTTAGTATGTTACTCTCAGAATATAAATACTTCTCCAATATATTCGGTATCCAGTTTTCATGCATCTTATGTATTCTATTCTACACAGATTTATATTTTTATTTATTTATTCTTTGTTAGATTATGACATATAGACATATTTATATTATTTTGTATTTTTTTTTTATATTTAGCACTGATGAAGGCCTGAAATTGAAAAAAAGAAAACTTTTTTGGTTACACAGTTTTTAATTCTTCAACTACTAAGTCCAAATTCCTGATAATTTTCTTTAAGTTATGTTTTTCTTTCGCAATTGGTAATTAACTTGAACGCATTTCGCTTCATTGATTTTTCCTTTTCTCTACACCATTGTTCAATGTTTTATCTGATATGATCTTTGATTTAAAAGATGTTATAAGATCATGGTGCGAGATAGCCTTATCGTCTCCAAATAGAGCTAAGAGATTGCTTGTATGGGTAGGCATGTCAGAAGTGTATAAGATGAATAGGATGGGTGCGAACACACTACATTTAGGAACTCCCACTTCCACTAAGTAGAAATCAGAGTAGTGTAATCCTTGCCGAACCCTAAAGATACGGTATGATA
Organism: Oncopeltus fasciatus; assembly: GCA_000696205.2. Taxonomy (NCBI): domain Eukaryota; kingdom Metazoa; phylum Arthropoda; class Insecta; order Hemiptera; family Lygaeidae; genus Oncopeltus; species Oncopeltus fasciatus. Next base: position 161,057 of record KZ807055.1, read on the forward strand.
AGTAAAATGATATTGGGGAAATTATTTAGGTTGGTACTAATGACCGCTATAGTTGACACGCCAAGAGGGAAAAAAATTAGGAATTCAACTTTAAGAGTGTCTTAAATATTCGAAAAATAGAAACCGAATGAAGAATGTACGTTTTCTAGATTGGATGAATTCATATTTATTTTTCTTGTTTGGGTTTTGTAGAAGACCAAATGAAATTATATGCTTATAATGATTATTATGAGTATTATGACAAAATTTGTAAAATGTTTCTGCTTAATAAAATTTTACAAAAACACGTATAAATAAGTATGTAACTGTGAACGTTAAGCGAATTCTCTTTAACAATTTGAACGTTTTGAAAGTTTTATTCGCATTGCCTTCTTTCTCTTGTTACATCAAACAAATCATTTACCCTTATTTATTTCCTTCATTCATGAAATATAAGTCAATCTGCAGGGTATTTATGAGATTATTGCTTCACAGATTATGTTTTAATGTAAGAAAATTTTATATGAACTGTATTGATGTACGAGTTATTTTAGTAATTTGCTCACATTCGTTTATTGTAATCGTCTTTTAAACTGTGCCCAACTTTTTTTTTCTTTTTTTTTTTTGACTTTTGAAATAAAATTAGTGCGATTGAAGAGACGTCTTACAGGCAGTTTGCAATGAAATGGAGATATAGCTAAATGCGGCAAGGAAGGGTGAAGGAGTTCGAGGGGTGGGACAGAGAGATTCCTTCGCGTCCCCAGTTCTGGGCGCTGCTCAGGAATTTGCAGTATTGCTCCAGGCTAAGCAGGGGATTGCTTATTACTCTTACACACCCTCCATAAGAGTACTCCTCATCCGAGAATGAATTCATCCGGTATGTTAATTTCATAATTTTGTTTACTTGGGCTTCATAAAATTCATGCAAGTTCCACAAGGAATCATTAAGCTTATTGCCATGTTGGATTCCTCCGGTATGTTAATTTCATAATTTTGTTTGCTTGGGATTCATAAAATTCATGCAAGTTCCACATGGAATCATTAAGCTTATTGCCATGTTGGATTCATCCGGTATGTTAATTTCATAATTTTGTTTGCTTGGGATTCATAAAATTCATGCACGTTCCACAAGGAATCATTAAGCTTATTGCCATGTTGGATTCATCCGGTATGTTAATTTCATAATTTTGTTTGCTTGGGATTCATAAAATTCATGCAAGTTCCACAAGGAATCATTAAGCTTATTGCCATGTTGGAAATTGCTTGTTATTGATATAAGTGCCATGATTTAGATAATAACTTTTCGGAATGTACTTTTTCAGCGTTGGCAACTTTGAATAATTATATTTTCACAAATAATAATAACTAGTGAAGATAACAATTTGAGGCGGTTATTGTAGGAGTTAACGGTTTCAGGAATTTGAAGCATTTTTAGGGTATGTAAGAATAAGAAGATGGTCGCTTATATCATTTCATGATCATGCAAGACAAAAAAAAGGATACATGGCATTACCTTAATCCTGTATAGCAAAAACTAAATTAAAATTAAAACTTCACTTGGCCGGGTTTATAATATTTACTAAAATTTTAAAACTCCCCAAAAATTAACCACCATATTTATACTCCTTGAATAGTTTTCTTTACGCTGGATTAACTGATAATGTTATCATTTACAGTCGCTTCCATACTATTTTCGGTACACTTTTGAACAATGAAATATTTAATATAGAATACTCCAGTTAAAAAGCATGACTTCTCCCCTAGTAATCAAACATCCTTCAAAAATTTATTTATTCCTCTCATAATTACAGTTTATATTGATCAATAGAATAATTTTTATAAATAACGCATATAACAACAGTCCTACAGCAGACAAATTTGACATAAACTATTCATCTTTCCCAAATTGCCAGTCTGCTGATCGAACTCACCCAATAAACTGAGCTTTTATCCTCTTCTGTTCCTACCCTTGAAAAAAAAAAAAAAAAGAGATCAATTGAATGGATCATATTTACTTGAACACCTATTCACTTAACGACAGAGAAGAGAAGAGTTTAATTTCATCATCGTATTCTATCAAAGGAATAAAATTTGCATAAATTATTTTCTATGCAAATTATTACCGTAGATCTTTTTCTGCCAGGCCCCCTTTGAGACCTTCACTCTCTTTTATCCTTCGATATGATTCGTCTTTGATCCTCCACTCCTTACCAAAAAACACCCCTTCCCCCTCCCCTACCTCTCAACCCTCTCCTTGACATCACTCTATGTCATAGCTCTTATTTTTTTTCTCTTTACAATGAAGTGAGCCATGGAGCAATGTTTTATCTTAGTGAAAAAATTAATTTTTACTTCCTATAGCTTTAATATAATTAAAAGTATCGACTTTAATTCTAGAATACTTTTATTTGTCTCTTTTATATATTTCATTATTTATTTTTAATTGGTGACAGTTAATTGGCCGTTAAACTTGATAAGGAGAAATTAGTCGAGGGTTCATTCGTGAATCATGATTTAATTAACTAATGCAGAAGACTCTCCCCCTCCATAACCGCCATTGTCATAAAGAAAGCTAGAAATTTAGGCAGAAACGTTGGTTAAAATGAAAACTTCTTGTTTACTAATTAATCAAATTCCATATTCGTATCTGCCATCAATCCTACCTCATATCTTTTTTTTTTTTTTTTTTTTTTGGAACACATTAATTATACTTATTATAAAATGCTAGTACCTGTAGTTATTATATGATTACAACAGTTATCATTATTTCTATAACGCATATATTGTACCAGAGCTTGTTTTTGTTTTGTTTTGAGTCCTAGAAATGGCTTAAATTGCAAGTTAAATATAATTATTTAGAAAACAAATATTTATGATTTTTCAAGTAATCAAGAACGTGCCACTGCAAAACTCAAAATAGTGAACTTAAAGTTTTAAAAGTGTGTGCTCATCTTTATGTTTAGCATATAATTATGAAACTTTTGTCATAAAAAAAATTGCATTTTTGATATTAAAAAAACTTTGTTTTAATTATCGGTTATGAAAAGGTATTTCCAGAAGATCCAAATTTGGCACAAAATGATTAGTTTGTACTTCAAAAATATAAATTGTTAATTTTCCAAGTAATTATTTTCTTATTCAGCTGATTCCAAGAAGAATTCTTTGTAGGTTATGAGTCTTTATTCAGAATTATAGTAAGACAACAGGCGTAAGCCACTTCAATAAGGAACTGTAATATCGTGGGTTTGTTTATGTAACGGGTTATTAGCACTGAAGCTTTTGCAGATAGCGGTGTCCTAAGTGAATTGGCTTAGATGTACTCATATCTAAAAATAGGCCGATTAGTACTGAAGAGAGAGTAACTGATAGTAAATAATTCATGAGAGGGAACAGAATAAAAAAATCTATCTGTCCTCGCCAGGAAACGAACCTGGATCTCCTGCTATCCGGGCCTGGTATGCTAACCGTTGCACCACAAGGACAGCCAGATATCTCACTCGATAATCAATTAGCATACCAGGCCCGGATAGCAGGAGATCCAGGTTCGAATCCTGGCTGGTACAGATAGATTTTTATAATTCTATTCCCTCTCTTAATTTTTTATAATGTACGTGGGATAAAAAACCAAAAATAAAATATTTAAAAAGTAACTGATAGTTTGTTTTCCTTGGGAACATGAAAGCTTGATCAAGTAATTTTCCTCAATAATACAAGCAACCTGGAATTTGTTTAGTACACTCAATTGCGTTGACTTTCAATATTGGTGAATCTATCCTCTAACCTCCAGTGTAATTGATTTGAAGCTAAGCAAATGTTTAATAATATTCCCTCGGGTGTCTCCTTTGATATCGGGTATCAAATGTATGCTATACCGCTAATACATGAACTGCACACAAATATATACTCAATTAGTGTGGCACCAATGACATTACTCATTTGTCAACAAAGATTGCACCGTAGGTCATCAAATGTGAAGGGCCTACTTTGTCTTCCAGAAGCTTTCAGTATCTTCTTATCAGTCATTCACTGAAAGGTAAAAAAGAAATTCAATACCAATCAATTATTAAGAAGTTGAGGCATCTCCTATAAAAGCCCATCAGACATTAATTATTTGGCTAATCCTTGACAGATAATCCTTCATTAAAAAAATGCATTTTTTTAATTTGTTTTTTTTTGGATCTACCTCGACCGAACCCCAACTAAAATCATCTTAGAATAATATCTACGGTCAACAAATTCTCCTTTTGATTAATTATTTGGTTAATTATACGGTAATTATCATGACTATTTTTTTGAAAGTTTAAAGGAAATAACGTCGCAAAACTAAACGCGAGTATTTTTCTGGAGTTTCTGTGGTTGGTGGTCAGACATTAAGAGACTTTGAACCTTTCTGGCGATCCTAGTTAGGAAAGCTGAATAGAAGCAGTTGGGAATGGGTGAGAGAGCATTCAATGTATGGAAAACAAACATTGTTCTCGAATGTGGTGGGATAATGGAAAATAAGCGCCCAATACGTTTCCTACCTGTATCAATAATTGGGTTATCTAATCAGACACTAGCTTCACTATTCGACACAGAGAAGAGGGAGGGTAGCTCATGTTATCACTATCATTATTATTAAATTAAAAATATTAATAATAGTAACATCGCATATTATTATTATTAGCAGTAAAAGCTTGTCCTGAGCCATGGAAGTTTAGAATGGGATGCTAACCTGTAGATAGCCATTAACCCCATGACCCAAAGTGGTTGAAAGGGAGGATAAAAAATAAAATACAAACGAAGAAGGGAGAGGAGGGTGAAATCTTACAAACCCTAAGTGTTTACTCTTTTATGCTTTGGCCAGAGTTCAAAATTATTTATTATAGTAAATGTGAAGGAGTTTTTTTCTTGCTGGATAATATCGTTATTTGTTTATTTTCAATGCAAATTATTACCGTAGATCTTTTTCTGCCAGGCCCCCTTTGAGACCTTCACTCTCTTTTATCCTTCGATATGATTCGTCTTTGATCCTCCACTCCTTACCAAAAAACACCCCTTCCCCCTCCCCTACCTCTCAACCCTCTCCTTGACATCACTCTATGTCATAGCTCTTATTTTTTTTCTCTTTACAATGAAGTGAGCCATGGAGCAATGTTTTATCTTAGTGAAAAAATTAATTTTTACTTCCTATAGCTTTAATATAATTAAAAGTATCGACTTTAATTCTAGAATACTTTTATTTGTCTCTTTTANTTTTTTTTTAATTTCTCCCCGGAATGTTTTGACCTTTCAAAGGGGTTTATTTCAATTTACTACAAATTTACAATTAATTAATTTTTTCTACATTTTAGATATTTTACAATAAGCACCTTTTTTAATTACCTTAATTTATAAGAATGTTCCTATTTCGTCATTAATTTTAAAATTAAACCTGAGTCGCAGTTGACCGTGTCTTTTATGTTAAATGAAATAGGTAGCCTTACCTTTCTAGGAAACCTAACCTAACCATATATATATAGTGTGTGTGCGTATTTATTTATTTATTTGTACTTGCACATCAGTAGTTCCGGTGTATATGCAAGTTTTATTTAAGGATTTAAATTTATCCGTTCCTTCTTGGAGAGGAAATTTATCCTGCTCGAGCTGGATTCATGCCAAGTGCCAGTACCAAGCAACAAAATGAATTATACAGACCCACCTCTCATTTGTCCCGACCTTCCATTAAATCTTTAGCCTCTATAAATTTTTCGGGAGGAAAGAAATCGGTTGAAGCTAACTAGTCACTTTTTAAGTATGTGAGCATCAGAATATTTGCTCTAGATATTTATTTAGTTTTTTTTAGAAAGATGATTTTTTTTTTCTTTTGACTTTGAACCACTTGGGTCATGACTGCCTATGTGATTTAGGGAGAGAGAAGACTGCGCAATGTACCATGATTTATGCTTTGGAGATATATTTGGGGTGCCAACGTATAATATTGATAACAGTTGATAAGGAAATTGCAATTTGAATTAGCAAAGAATGTTGAACTGTAAGTTGGCCAGGACCACCAAGGGGCACAGCAAGATCTTACCTGAAAAACGAGGACATGATCCATCATGACATAGAGAAGGTATTTGAATTCCTTCCTATGTGTCGAAATATTTTATGGTAACATAAAAATAAGAAAATAAGTCATTAATTAATCAAGCGTTATTTAGTGAATTTTTTTATTATTATTCAGTTATTTAAATCAATTTGAAAGGACTCATAATAATATTGAAAATATAATGATAAATTAAAATTAAAATTCCGGGCCTAGTAGGTTATGCTTATAATGGTTTCTTTGGAAGAATAACAGTTTAATTCTGTTTGAAATATGTCAATAGAAACAAGCTCTTGATAAATATGGATCTAGAAAACTAATTTCTAGACTGAAGTTTATTCTTTGAGTGAATATATAAATTAGCAAGAACTGAATGGATTAGTCCTGGTGCGTCAGTGAAGCTTCTAATCAATTTATTGAATAAATATCCAATCACACAGCAATCAAGAGCTGCCTCAAATTCAATCGGATGACCTTCTACCTATAATTATACTTCAACAATAACTATTACAACACAATGTATAGAATAAGAGAAGAGAGACCGAGGCTAGAATGTGTCCTGTTATTCTTCTCTCCGTGCCCAATCCACCCGGCAATTTCTTGGAGTAATTATTCCGCCAAGAGTAAATATTTATATAGTAAATAACTCACTTCCCTTTACTGAATGATATAGCGAAATGTATTGTATAATATTATTGTATCGTCAAAGCCTCACCGTGATAATTAATAATAGCTATTATTCTATAAATAAAGATATGATATCAAGGATATGCCTTAATCCGGCGCCATAACTGTCTTCTTGTATTTCTTATTATCAATACATATATGATATAGCCCAGCAATATGATTATTTTTATTAAGTTATCTCTCACTCTCTTGTGCAAAAAATTTTTCAAGAGGTAAGAGCTCCGTTGGCCTTTCTTCGGCTCATTAAAAAATAAAATACATTTTACTACAAAAAATGGGGAGGGGAGAGTTTAATAATTAAAAACAGGAAAATAAATAAGCGTAGTAAACAAAGAAAAGGAAAATTTTATACAAAGTTTTAAATTTTGAAGAGGCTACTCGATAAAAGGCGATATGTAGGTATATATATATATATAACCAATCAATTATT
>KZ807055.1:195099-217887 GCA_000696205.2 Oncopeltus fasciatus
ATAATATATAATATATATTAGATCATCTTTTGATGCAAATAGCAGAGAGCAATAAAAAAAAGTATGATGGGGAAAAACAATATTTGTACATTTGATTGTTCATGTTCGATGAAGCACAACTATCCGAAAACTAATAACGGATTCCAGTGAGTGTAAGTCGTACAATATAACTCTAGTAATTGTTTAACTGTTAAAAACTTCATATGAAACGTGAAATAAATAAATATGTGTTTCAATATAACAGTCTAATTAAATTGGGCGGAAGTTATAAAAACATTCAAATTAAATTCAGTATAAATGAAAAAAATATCTAAATTAAATATCTATATATAAATATTTATTTCTAAATCAGAAATACTTGACATCCACTTTGATACCGGTCCTGTTTTTCTTTCACATTACAATAACGAAAAAAAAAAAATGTTTTACAGAGTGTCTTGAGTCCAAAGATTGTTCAATAAATATGAAAGCTGAAAGGAGTTACATTCATAAGCACTCTATCATTTATCTATTATTATTTACCTGTGATTGTAAATATTAGTGGTGCACTTGTTGGTATCAATGTTGTAATTTCTTCTAGAATTCAGAGATTTCTTGATAGAATTAATATTTTTTCCTCTAAACTATAATATTTTTTTTTCTAAAAAGTAATATTTTTTAATAAATTTTAAATATGTTAACCATATTCTTAAGAAAATAGATAAGTTAAGCTTTAACTTTGTATCTGTCAGTATAAAATAATGAACTAAAATCACTTTTTTCTTACTAAAAAGGACTAAGTCACATTTCAAATGTTTCTAACACTCAATCCCTTCATCCAACAAACATTTTGAATTTAGTTCATTGGATAATAGTCATTTGTACTGGTGCGAATAAATAAAATAAGACTTAAACTGCTATAGCAAAACTAATAATATGTATTCATCTATTCATATAAATATTACATTTTCCCGAAGTCATTCATCCTAGAGTTGATTAACAAATAATTACTTAATAATTTACATTACATTAAAGTTGAAAAAATAAATATAAAGTACAATTATAAAAATTCCTAAACGTAACATTTCAGTAGAGACCAATACTTTTATGTACCACTTCAATATTCAATAAATATAATTTGTTAAATAAGTAAATAGAGAAAGTAATAAAACAGAATAAATAAAAAGACAGATACTTTTTGATGTTACCAATACGACGAGAAAAACAACTTTATATTTATTATCAACAGTGTAATTATGTATTTGCCTTTATTTTTTTCTGCTGAAAGTGTTAAGTTTTCACATGGTAAAGCCAACTTTGCTGACAGTAGATATCCAATTATTCGTATTGGTGTCTCAGCTGATTATCATCAATGTGTGGCTAACTTCGTTTGGCAAAGCACATACTCCCTTACTTAAGCAGTTTACCTGACTTTAACAGGTTTGTCAGCCTCCTACATCGGAGATTTAAAAAGGTTTAGTTTTTTTTTAAATTTTCATATAAGTTCTTTATGAGGAAATTTAAATATTTACTTATATAATTCATATAAAGAAATAGGGATTTAATGAAAAAAAAGTGCACTGAATTGAAAAAGTTTGAGTATTATTAGAAGGGAGAAATAACTGGTAGTATAATTTTGTTAAAGCTCAATATGACTCTTCTATAAGAAACAGGAATTTCCCAATTGCAGAACTGAAATTACTAAATGATTGATTCATATTTACATTATTTCGGTAATACAATATTATGTGGCAAGTACGGTTACTTATCGAGATTCAGAGCTATTCTGATTACCATGTATATTTGAGTTGGTAATTTTAGTTTTTAACAAAAATGAAACCCTTTAGGGCTTTGAAAGGAGAGGTCACAAAGACAGATGGAACTGGACAGGCTTATAACTATCAAATTCTTATAAGGAAACATTTGCATAACTATATCGCCCTTCGAACAAGATTTGAAGCGATCTACCCAAAGTTTTGGTCCTTTTGGGTTTTATACTTCTCGCTGCATCTTAGAAAGCTGCAATTTTTTTATTTTTATTTATTTATTTATTTTTTATTATTTATTACATTCTGTTAAAATGAAAGCTGCAATAATGTTAGAGAATTAAAATAGTTCAAGTCAGGGAATCTTGACCATCCTCGCATTCACCCTCCAAATCAATTTCTTAGTTTATTTTTTTTCATATAAGAAGCCAAATTAAGTATGGATTTGTGTAGTGTACCATCGTTTCTACAACGAAAGAGTTGAGTGGTAAGTGAAGGCTCTCTTTCCAGGTCATATCCTTTGACAGGGATCTATTGCCTTGTTGTTGTCTGGAATTTCAGTTATTCTAGCGGTCACAAACAATATAAATAAATGAGGGAGCCTCCCACTGATCGCATTAGAGGCATTATGTCGGGAACAGCTCGAAGTGAAAGTTAGCTGAGTAGTGGCTTCGTAGTCAAACCACAGGGCCCTTTACTCCTTGAATAATATCTGCGTGCTTTCAGTAACTTGTGGGCTAGGTAATTCCTGCTCTCTTCACAGAATATCAGAACCAGTACGAGTATGGGGTACTGCCAAGCAGTGATATTTGTATGCCATATATGTCGAAGTCAGAAGGTCAAGAACTACATTACAATACTGCATAGTTCGTTCTAAGTAGGAATATAAATGACAACTTCATTGTAAAAGAATATTTGATATATATTAGAATGTAAGAAAGACCATCAGGCATTTACTGTCTTATCTAAGCAGATTTAGAATGGCTCGTTAAAGAGAAATGTAAATAAGGGTAAATGAGAAAATTTAATTTACAATCCAAAGTGAAAAATGAGTATCCAAGTTTATAAATATTACTTTTTTTGTGGTATTTAATTACACGTAAATATTAACAATTTTTAGTGCAAGGGAACAGAATAAAAAATCTAACTGTCCGAGTCAGTCCTGGCTAGGACGGTAAGACTTTTATTCTGTTCCCTTGCACTAAAAATTGTTAAAGTGAGTATCTAAGGTATGACTACTAAAGATAGCTCTAGTCTGACGAATGAAAGATTAGGGAAGCACCCCTATTACTTTCTTTATAAAAGACTCTTCAAAATTAAATCGTTAAAAAAAAAATCATTTGAAAATCACATTTTACATCTATAATGTTTTAAAATCTTTTTCATAGCGCATACATAATGAATATATTAGGCTTTTTAATTCTTGCCCTATTCTTAGTCTCCACACCCTTCTCTTCAAATTGACAATAACAAAGTTATACTGAACATAACTAAGTCAACGGTCAGCCAAAGGATGCTTAAATACAGGATTCACTTTCATTGTTCAATTAAAATTGCGGACACTAGAGCGCGCGTACATACGCGGGTACACAACACGCACACAATGACACATGTGTCACAGAGAGGTTAGACTGGCCTTCTGCGAACGCTAGCTCAGAACCTCCCGCCTGAACTTTGACTGACTTAGACCCTCGTTACTGAACGAGACATAGGCATAGATGGTATATTGCTCCAGGCCATCACTTGAACTCAATTTAAATTAAATCAAAGTTTAATCCTCGCCAACACCTCTCTCTCGGCTGCACCCTTATTCCTTAACAAGATCAACGTCCTGATGCTCACAGTTGAGGTTGCCTTGTGCTAGGATTTGCCTGTGCAAACATTTAGACTCTGTAGATGGATTTGAGCGATGCTTGACTCCCATTTCATGCAATAGGTAAATGTTTTAGTGAATTCCTAAAATTTGGAGACGTTGGTTAAGTAAAAGAAAATAAGTTTTATTTTTATTAGATGATTTTAGTTGGGGTTCGGTCAAGGTAAAAAAAAAAAAATACAAATTTGAAAAAAACGTGTATTTTTTAAAAAAAGATTATCTGCCAACGTTTTGGCTTACATTGTAAGCCATCTTCAGAGCTGCCTATCATGAAAACGAGAGAGGACGTCCTGTCTCTAAGTTCACATTTCCATGATTGAAACGTTGGCAGATAATCTTTTTAAAAAATACACTTTATTTAAATTTGTATTTTTTTTTTTTGAACTATCTTGACCGAAGCCCAACTAAAATCATCTAATAATAATATCTACGGTCAAAAAACTCTCCTTTTAAGTTTTGTTTTATTTGCTACATTCTTTAACAATTTAAGAGTTTCTTTATTTTTATTAGTTGCATTTTCTCTTTAAAATATTGGGTCATTTTCTTCATGTAGAAAGTGTTTTTTACTCAGCTCCGTTAATTCTATAAAAGTACTTTTATTATTTGTTTTCCTTCCTTCTATTCACATATTGTAGATGCTACAGATGTGTGTTCTCAGCATTCTACTGAATCAAGGACTCCTATACATTTACTAGAATAATTCACTGTAAGTTTCCATCACCTGCCGCTTGAAATAACTTAACTTAATAACGATTCTTCGATTCGTGACTTAAATAGTTTTATAGTGGAAAATTGTGAATTGTAAAATTAAAAAATGTGATTTTGCCGGATGTGTGTTAACGCTTGATCCACCTCTTACAATATTATTATTGATTTTCTTTTAAGTTTTCACATAAATTTATGAAATAAAAAAAATCATAAAATTGGAAGATAATAAAAGTGCATTTGAAGTAAAAAGTAAATCCTTTGAACTAATTTCATTAGCTTATATTTGAAAATATAAATCTTAATAAATAATCTAAATCTTAGACGAATTGCCCCCCCCCCCCTCTCATTGCATTTTGACCTGTTAGTGTCACCCTTCTTGCTTCACAAAGTTGTATTCATTTTTCTCAAATGAAGTGCTCTGTACTTCTTTTTTTTTTTAGAGAGAATTAAGTAAGAAGTCATTATCTGAACTCGGCCTCATCTCTATGTAATCGATTAAATATTAATGAACGTTTTACCAATTGTAGCATAAATTCCTAATTGGTTTTTTTTTTGTTATGCATAAATAGAGCTTATATACAAATGTAAGAAGATGTGATTTTTACATGCTCTTAATAGCCAGAAAATATGATTTTAAAAAAATACGTAAGGCTGGAGCAGCACATGGATAATTTGATTCGCTAAGCTTTATTTACCAATACTTCTTCCGAGTTCAACCGTGTTTTGGAGTTTTTAGGTGTCAAGCTTTCGCACCTCGTGTAATGGCTTCTTCTGGACTGAATGGAGAATGAGGAGAAGCTTGGCACCTAAAAACTCCAAGACACGGTTGAACCCGGAAGAAGTATTGGTAAATATGTCTGAGGACCGTGTAAGCCTACGTGAACATCTCACTAAGCTTTATTAAAGAAGGACTTTAACAAAGTAAAAGTCTAAGTTGATTATGAAAACTAAAGGGGTGGGATAAAAAAAAGAAGTTAATGAGGGTAAGTCAGGCTCTATGCCTCCCAAAAGAGCCGAGAGGTGGAAAGTGTCGCTCAACTATCCATGTCATATTCTTAAATATTATCCTTATTATGTCCTTTCTTAAAAATCTAGTAAAACAAAGATTCATATGATAAAAATATGAAGATTATCTCATTCTATACACACACACATAACAACCCGCAAATAAAACTGAAATGCGCTTCAGTTCCATCCAATAACCTCCAATAACAAGTAGTAAAATTTGTCAGGTTATACACAAATAAACCGAAGTAGAATTATCAATTTTAATAGAGGGGGCTGTGCTACCCATCTGTCTTAAATTTTGCTATTTACTTTCTTAAATACCTCTATGCTATGAGTTTAAGCGAAATGTTTCGCAGCGTAATTGTTAGAAAATAACATTCTGCATAGTGTTATTATTATTTTATTAAACTACTAATAATAACAAAGGTTGTAAAAATTAAAATATATTTCTTAAATTTTAATTCGATATACCCCACTATCATCCGTGGTCAACTAATTTCAGATTTTACCCAACTTCTAAACTTATTTTCGAAAAAAAGCTGAAATTCCAAATTAGGTTTCTTGTTATGTTTATTAAATTACAGACGCTTAAAAAAATGTAGTTAAATTATCTATTTCTTTAGATCTTTGTATTTAAAATAAATACCAATATCAAATATTATAATTTTTTATTAATTTACAGGTAAGCAGGCTTCACTCATTTATGATTGAAAGGGAGCACGTGAGTACACCCTTCAATGAATTTCAATATGTTAGCAAAAGTGATTTTTTCGATTAATCTGTTTTTTATCAGTCTAGGGGGAAACAACCCCAATTGTTGTCTCGTTACATCTGGTAAATACTATAATAAGATGAATTAATAAAATTTGGATTAAGTAAATAGGCAAAATATATTAACAACATGAAATAAAGAATACGTTTGCTCTCAGACTGCTCCGCTTTAGAATGGTCAGATTTGTGTGGCATATTTTGAGGATATAAAAATGCGATCAAGTTGACTTGTTGAAACCGAGTGAGAAATTGTATTTTAAGGGCAAAAATGTGTATATGCATTCTCTCCCAGACGATGTTTTTATGCTTCTGGATACGTAGTATATACAGTGAAGAAGTCTTCCGGGTTCATTAGACTGAATGATTGAATATTTCATTATAATAATTCAAGTGTGCTTACATGCACATACACGACGACAATGGTAGCCAAAGATGGATATGAACTTGCATCTTCCTTTTTTTACAATAATTTCCACTGTTGTATGTCTTAATTAGACATGAACTAAGTAAATCCTTCATTTCGTAACCTAAAATGCTCTGAAAACTAATAAATTCAAAAAAAAATTAATGAAATAGCCATAGAATAACATGATTACGATACATACGTCTAAAAACAAAACTAATGAATGATCATTAAAAAAAAGTCTTCTTTTCGCCGTAAAATGCACTTCGTACTTATATTCATGTTCATAACAACCTTTAAAATAATTCCACAGGAATTAGAGAGAACTATAAAGCTTTACTAAGGTAAATAACGCAGGTAACACAGGGAAGTGACAAAGCTATATCGCAATTACACAAATTGAAACCTTCCCTTCGTCATTTAGTAATAGCTCCTGTCTCACAATGGAGAAGGAAAACAAAGCAGAGTACAATCACGTAATTGATGAAAACAGTTTTCGAGTCGATTTCGCGGGGGATGAATTTGAGGGAGGATTTGTCTAGCCGGTAGACACAACCGCCATTACCAAGGTGCCGTTACATACCGTTGCCATATAGTGACGTCATTTAACTAGGCATCAAATTACTTCTTCCTACTTATTTTTTTACCGTCACTATTTTCAGTTCAAATAGTAAAGTCCACTTATCTGCCTAGTTTCAAAATTCTTGGGTAATCGTGGCTTACGTTTTTTATTATATTTAAATTGTTCGCTAAAATCAACAGAACAAACCTCTTTCGTGAAAATTCCGAAAGGACAAGGGTTTATTTTAATAACTTTTTTCCTAAAAAAAACTTCTTTTTTTTTTTTTTTTTTTTTTTTTTTTTTTTTTAAATAGCGTGTCTACCTTAGGTCATTAACGGGAGATATTTTTAAGAAGAATAATTTCTAAGCAATAGGTCATGGTGAGGTATAATGAAATTTCCCGTCATTAATTTCAGCATTCTTGACATAGGTTTTGTCAAGATTATAAAAATAAGTTAGAAATATTCATCCAATACTGATCAAAAGGATCTGCTTAAAATAAACAGATTGCCTATATTTACCATTTCATCCTCCGGGTTGGACCGAGTCAAATTGTTCTTATTTGCCGAGCTTTCGCACATCATGTGATGGCTTCTTCAGGGCTGAAAAGAGAAGATGAAATGGTAAATACATCTGACGACCGACGAAGCCTACGTGAACAGATTGCCTATATTTCATAAGAAACTGAGTTAATTAAGAGTAGTGACTTATTTGATCTTACAAGCCAAAGAGAGCAATGAGTTTAAAAGGTGAGACCACGGATGGCCTTGTAAGGAAGATTATTTTAGGGAAAAAGTTTTGGCAATTATAATTTTGGGTTCCCTAATGGGTACATTTTTAAAAACATTTTCTGAAAACTTCTCATTTGAGAAAATTGTTATTACCAATTCTCCCCCTGAAGGGCTTTCTACAAGTTGTCATTCCATTTTAAACATCCATGCCTCATTGCCAGGCCCAAACGGATCCCATGAGCTACTCTGGCGCCCCACCTAATCACTAAAGGTTCACTAATGAAAAGCATGAATCATCAAAATTATGGAAAAAACACAACGCAACATTGGTAATAACCAAAATAATGAGAAAAACCCGCGAAATTCATAGCCAAGGGATAGGAACAAGTATAGCCAAGAATTTGACTCGTGTTTGAGCGGCCGTAGATAAAAAAATCATTGATAAGACCCATTAAACTCGTTACAAGATTGTCCAAGGATACAATTGGCCCTCTTATGCTCACACCTGCAAGTGTCCTTCGTCCTCTTTCGTCTACCACATGTGACTGTCTAGATGGCTAAGCGTTTCTGATCTTGAATCGCCTCACATATCTGGCTCTGCAGAAGGATCTTATTCTTATGCATATGCAGTATTTACTGGGCATTGTATTTCTATCCCCAAGGACGAACACACAGCTGCATACGCGCACCAGCATATGCGATACATGTGTATGGAATATATATTTACAAATAAACAGACATATTATAAGGAAATTTGTTTTTATATCTAGCTTGTCTGAGAACTGCAGGAGACTTCGGCCCTCCTTTAAGGAAATTAGTAATGATTTATAATTTAAGTTAAAGTCTTGTATGGCTAACACCTATAAAAAATTTAAATACATACCACATTATGTCGAAGATATTTCCATTTTAAAAAATCAAGTTATTATATTAACTCTGTAAAAATAACAGGATTTATTAATCATGTGTGACCAAACAAACGAAACAACATAACTACATCATTCCACTGTTCTACACCCGAGTGAAGAACAGCTATCAAGTTCTTCCACACCACGAAAGGGTGTAATTTTTTGTATGAAAGAAGTCAATAGCCGAAATCGGGTGAAAAATAAATTTAAAAAAACCAAGAAAAGACTAACACTTAATTTAATGAGTATTACACATGCATACTAGTGATTATTATTAATTTTGTTATAAAGTTATCAGTCCTAACACTAATATATATATACGAAATAACTAAATTGAAAGAACAATTAAAACAGAATCAACAAACAATCTAAAGTTATTATACCCATCCAAACAAATATACATAATTATTATTTATTAAAATACGGAATGTTTTTATTAGGCTTGTGATATGGTCATGCCCCAACTGCTCACCAAGAGCCTAATATTGAAGAACAATATTAACGTTTACATGCTATACTTGTTCCCACTCAATTTTAAGGAGGACCTAAATTAAAAAAAAAAAAAAATAAAAGAAAAAAAGACCCTCCCCACTCCTAAAAAATATAACGTCATATAGGTTCCCTGAAAATACAAAATGAGCGGTGCTCTGGGCCAATGGACCTTGGTAAAAAGTCCAATATCCGGTGACCGTCGCTCCCTTCCGACTTCTGGTGTCCGCCCTCTGACAGGACCAATAACACTCGTGGAAAATTGGATCAGTGGCGGGAAGAGCTCCTCTACCTCCTAACCCTTAGGGGAGGGAGGCTAAAGTTTTTATTTTGGTACAGGCATCCTGCGATATCCTCTCGCGCTCAACTAGAGTTACTTCCTCCTTCGGTCTCGATGGAATTCCAGCAGGAAACAATTCCAGCGGAAAACACTTCAACACCCTAAAACAATCCCATTTGAGATTTGGTAACTTTGCAGTAATTGAAAAATTGGTTAACGAGAAGATTCCATTCTTCTCTGGGAGGAATGATGTATTAATCATTGCTTTTCCTAATTTTGAACGTATTATTAGCTCTTGAGTGAGTTTAATCTTGACTATTCCGACATTCAATGCCATTAACTGAATATCGACATGCGGGAACAATTACAGCAATTAATTAGTATACATTAAGGAAATAAATAGAGATTCCTTCTCGAACATTAATGCCAATTACTCTTCTGTCGCTTCTCTGTATCTGAATACTTCAGGAATTAAATGATTCTTACTAAAAATTTCAGTCATAAAATGGATGTCTTAAGTCAGTCTGGTGAGCCTAAAATGACACTCTTAAAAATACTCCCTCTTTAATTGTATTTCTTCAAAATATGCAGTATTGACATAAAATAGTATATTACGTAGTAACGTGCTAACTATATTGCTTCTTATTTATTGCACTAAGAAATGCATTTATTTACTTATTTATTTTATTAATTATTTTACTTAATAAATATAATTAATTTTACATAATATCTTTGACATAATGTGGTATGCATTTATTTACTTATTTATCTTATTAATTTATTTACTTAAAACACAAAATGAGATTATATTTGTAAGATATGACTATTATGTACATATATTGTGATATAAACGATGACAATTATCACATAATTATGAGTTTACCTCAACCAATGCAAAGTACTTATCCGTTGTTGTTATACCTTTGAAGTTAGTTTCGGTTAGTCAGTTACGTTAGTTTCAGAATATACTTTACAGAATAATATGTTATACCGAATGCACTTGGTGTCGCTTAGTAATAAAGCTTAAGAAAATTATATAATAAAAAAATTGAATAACATTCTCAAAAGACTTTAATATCATAATATATATTAATCTTTACATTATTTACTACCAAAGTCTTGAACACTTTTACAGGTCGATAAATTTGTCTAGCTACGTTTATTACAGCAATCATTTAACACATTAAAATTTTAAATTATTTAATTATGAAATTTATAATCGTACATTTAGTATCCTAAAACTTAAAAAAATGAGGAGTTCCAGTTGATTTACAGAATACAAGGATTTCAATTTTATCTAGCTAAAAACACAATCAGTGTAATAAATTATTAATTATTAATTAATACTCATTAATGGGTATAGTCATATAGAAAAAATAAGTTTAGTTTGGGCTTGCAATGCAAGCCATCATTAGGACTGGTGATCGTGCCAAGTAGTTTTTATATGCATAATCATATATGACTATCCTTCCACACTCTGCTACGATGATTCACAAGCCTTGAAAATGGTTAGCAATATATGCCAAAAGGTTGACATAATATACAATAATAAATTCTATTGATTTTTTCACATACAAATTATAATATTTCGTATGCGTATATTCATACTGAAAAATAATCATATTTTTTTTAATAATCTTGAATATTTTCCACACTCAACTTCTGTGACATCTAATGACATAGTATTTTATTTTTTCGAGCATGGAAATATGTAAATTTCTCTCTTTATAAAACAAAACAGATTCTTTTGGATTTTCTAATGTATTTAATATTTTTTTAAGTAGATATCAACTTAACTGGTTTCATTTAAAGCCATTCACTAAGCTTGAAATTCTGTTACTGAGATTCCCTCCCAAATTAAAGCTTCTCAAGCATATGTGAACATATGTCCTGTACGTGTCTTCTTCAACACCCGATACAAGCCATTGGTTCCTTTATATCCTAGGAATATATCCTTTATATCCTAATAGAATAGTATTATTATTATTATTATTGTTTTTTTTTAATATTAGAAGTTTGTAAAGTAATGTTCTATTTTTCAGTTTTCTTACCGCAATAGATCATACTTTTATTACAAAAATGTATTTTATATAAATAGTATGAATGAGATTCTAGCCTGATATCTTCTTTCGAATTTCGCCGTGGCAAAAACATGAAAAATTGTTTTATAAAACAGTGATAAAAATTATTCATACCTTATTATCATGAAATGATTTATAGGTTTATTTATTCGAGTAGGTGTTCTCAATGATTGCATTAAGGTGTTTGCTGGCAATGTTTCGGAAGATGTATCCCCTCCAAATGGCAGTGCTCTTCCAGGGGCTGAGGAAGTAAATGTTTACCAGAGGCCCGTAGGTAAACAAGGCATTCCACCTGTTGCTGCCGATTTGGCGACTCAGTCTCCGCCGGACAAAATCGCTTAATTCCCCCTGGTCAGGAGCACTCCGATCCCTCCAGTGGTTGGAATTGTGTGTGGGGGTTGAAGAGGGTGGTGAGAGGGTAATGGGAGTATTGAGGGTCGGTGAGCATTATGCTGCGTAGGAGTTACTGTTAGTCCAAGTCAGTCAAGCAGAAGCTGCTTCGTATATATGCGAATAAGTTTATTTGTAATAAATATGCGAATTCTTCAGATTCAGTTACAATAAATGGAACAATTCTTTGTAAGAATAAATAAATAAAAATATATGTAAGAATTCTTTGTATTCGCACAATACATTACCTACATTTCTTCGTCCTATTTCGTTCAAAAACTATTTATCTACATTTAAAATTTAATTAAGGAAAAGAACTAATATAGGTTCATTAAGTGTAAAACTCCAATGTAGCATAAAGGTAAAAACCGACATATAATTGTTTAATTTTGCTGTGTAACTGCTAAAATATTTTTTTGATAATCTGAACTGAATGTTACGCCCGCCCCATCGAAAAAAGGGTGGTTGTCTCACTTAAACGTTATTTTAATATTTAAATTTATATTAAATTGAACTTTTATTAGGAAAACCTACTAATTATAGCTTCTAGACCGTACAGTAAAAAATGTACTGTTTTGTCATATTCTTATCCTCATATTTTCCATTTCATTGTTTAGTTAACAGACTCTGTATTTATCAATAACCAAAGCTGGGTTTTATTACCCTCAAAAAAAAAAAAGTGTTTATTTCTAGCCCTTTACATTTCAGGTAATCCCCTACTCCTATTGTTGTGATACGAGTCGCTAGTTGCCTGACTAGCTAAGACTAAGTAGTTATTCATTTCCTTCAATAACGGGCTTAGTCTGTCGTTTAGTATTTTACGAAAGCCGTGCGTCCAAACACTGTATACAGTACACTTTATACATACATTTTTTGTGACAATCATTTATGTTATTAGATAGTAGTAGATAACACAGCAGAAAATATCGAAAGATTTTCAAATACGTAATATATCATGATAACTACCTCGATAGCTGTGTTCTATCTGAATTCACCTAAAAGTAAATACAATTTTAAGAAGTACGCCACTCAAGAGCTGAGTAAACAAAGCAGGTTTTCCACGTTATATTAAAGGTTGACTGAGATAATAGTAAATTACTTATTTTAAAACATTAAAGCAATATTTTTGGAGGTGAATTCACAAAGGCTGGACAGTTAATGTACGCGAGGGAAAAGTGGGAGAAGGGCTCAATCTGTGAAATTACATTCTAAAATATCTCTTGTCAATGTCAAATAATGAATAATAATAATATAATAAACAAATTTTATTCTCTCTCCCCCTCTTCCAATTTTCAAAATAAATTTATTTAATTGTTTGCTATGAATTTGGTGTCTACATTCAAAAATTAATTGGTCACGCCAGACTTAAGACGTTTCATTTTAAATATTTACCACAATATTAGATTTTCTAAAATGGCGTAAAATATAAATGTTGGTTAATAATATTTTTAATTAATTACATTAGATTTTTTTTCCTTTCAATCGAATTCAGTCATAAACAAACTCATCCTTTTAAGATTTCAAAAATGAAAAAAGTAGCTTAAATACCAAGTTTGGTATATTTATTTATTATATAAGTTTTTATATAANTTCATATATATATATAATAAGAACGGGAGGGAGAAAGAGTGTAGTGAACACACAAAAAGAAAAAAATTACAATGAGTAAAATTTTCAGGGAGACTTCTCCCCCTTCGTCAATGAAGAGAGTCTCTGAGTTTGAGCTCATCTTGGAATTTTCAAAGGAAATATCTGACTACCAAATGCCCTTAAGAAGGTTTTACTGACAGGGAAATCAAAGAACTTTATCCTCCCCGACCTGTCATTTCCCATTTATACTTATTACCAAATATACATAAGCCCGGAAATCCCCGTAGACCGATTGTGTCAGGTATAGGATCTCCGGGAGAAAGAATCTCTTCCTTTTGTGAATTACACCAACAAACATTATCCTCAGCCCTTCCCTCATACATTTTTTTTTTTTCATTTTTTTTTTTTGAAAATTTTCAGTGATTTGTTCTTGCCTCTTCAATTTTATAAAATACCAAAAGCCCAATCTTAATTATCCTCTAACTAACGAAAAGCGAAAAGCCTCCCCTAAAATTTAATACTCATTGAATTTTTTTTTCTTTTTGTGTGTTCACTCCACTCTTTCTCCTTTCTATTCTTATTATATATATATATACATATACATACACAAGTTTGTGTTGTGTATCAATTAAAATTTTGCGTTTGATTCGTATAATAACAAGTATACCGAAAATCAATTTTTCAATAATTCCATCTTGTCTTGAGTGTGATATATATATGCTTTTATTAGACTAATTGATTTTATTTATAATTATTCATTGAAAAGCTAAATTGTAATAAATTATTTAAGTCAAAAACTAATTTAATATTAAGAATGTTATAATTTTATTAAGGTTAGAATCATTCTGATTTTTTTTATTCCTAAATAGAGTATATTAAACTGGTGTAAGAGTGACAGAGGTGTTAGATTAGATCGTTATAATGTCAGGAACATTACTGACTGGAATAAATTATGAAGGGGATAACAATTAAATTCATTTTCCCGATCAAACATTAGGGAATATTGAGTGAAGTCTTCATTGAATTCGAGCGAATGGAAACATCCATATTTAATATACTGGAAACGAATGACCATTTAGGAAAGTGAATGAGGATCGGAAAAAGGTTGGAATGAAAGGACTGCTGGCCCTACAGGAACCACGAAATGGAGATGGAAGGGTGGACGGAGGAAGTGAGAAGAATGGGGCCATCGATTTCTGATAAATCTACATTCCCAACACCTTACTGTACCGGGGGGCGATGTCATTAGGGGGGGACTGGCGAAATGAATTTGCCCTTGCCCTTCTTCCGTTGTGTGCCGGGGGGTGGACCCGCCGAGACGGGCACGCGATCCGCCAATGAAAACATTCCTCAGCCGGCAGAACAGTACAGCCGAGCTGTATTCGGATTTCTGGCAGAGGCGGGGAACATCTGGGTAAACAGACCATTTGAGAAATGCTTCCGGCTGAGTCGACTTAATGGGCCAATGGAAATTACTCTGCCCATCTAAGTTTTCCTATACAGAAACCCTCTATGAGAATAATTAACTTTTACTTCTCTTATATAATGACGTCAAACTATTTATCTCTTTTAGCTCACGTATTTTAAATTTGTCGAACTTTAAGGTACATATGTTAGATAGACAATTTTCTTACCCATACTGACACAACAAATTTAAACACACACACACACACACACACACACACACACACACACACACACACACACACATATATATATATAGTTTAAGCTTCTCTAATGTAGAATAGGGAGAAATCCTATGGGAAATCTGTTATAAAAATCAGTAATATTTTCCTTTTTTATTCCTTTTTTTTTTTAAGCCCTTTTCATTATGACTACCTGGAGTTCTCCGAGCTTTTGCCCAGAATGAATTACCACTTCAAACTTACCCCTGCCCAACTTTAAGCTTGACATTATAATTGATCGATGACGCTAATGATGTATTCTCCGAAGTTTAATGGTTAATCATTATCTAAAAATTTTAAAACTGGGGATTTGGGTTTCGTCCTTTGTCTTCTTTTTTTTTTTTTCGTAAAATCATAAAGCCCATTTTTCTGGCGGAAAAAATGGGATAGATTATGGACTGTCCTTAAAAAATAGACCTAAAATAATAAGTAAGTTCCCCTCCTGTATTATTTAATATTTCTAATATATTTGATGAAGGTACGTCCAAATTTAAATTTAAGTAATAAAATATAATTTTCCAAGCCAGAGTGTTTTAGGAAATTTGTAGTTAAAGAAAACATAAAAATGTAGAAATATTTCATTCGACAATTTTCATTTCTTCTATGACAACCCTTATAACTAAGTTGGTAATTTTACTTAACAAAATTTTAAATATTTTGCATTTTACTCGTTTTTTAAATATATTTATGTTATATATCATAATTCATATTACAAATTATTTACAGCATTTTAGGGATATGCCAACCTTTTCTAATTCTTCTCCAAACTCAGAAATTTCCGGTACGATTATCGTATTTTTATGATGTTTTTGTTTAGGAAAGCATTTATTAGAATTGTTATATAGACTCTCCGGGATAGAAGGTACATAACATATATCTTTAATTAATAGGTTAATTAATGGCGCCTCCCGCGTTCAACTTTAATGTATTCATAAATAACTGTATAAAATAAATGTATAAATATAATGAACCAATAGAAAATTATATATTTAATGTGCTAAGCTTTATAAACATTAGACATAATCCTACAAATAATAATATTGAAAAAAAACCCATTTAACATCCATAACAATCCATACCATAGCAGTCCATAGCAATCCATAGCAGTCCATACCAATACCACTCCATAGCAGTCCCCATAGCAAACCATAGCAGTCCCCATAGCAGTCCATATCAGTGCATAGCAGTCCATAGCAGTCCCCATAGCAGTTTCATAGCAGACTTTTTCACGAAAAAATCCGTTTGGCTCGTGCGATTTCTTTTCGAGAAATAGATGTACGACCTAGGGAATGAGTGATCAGCAAAGTTTGGCAACCAGCAGAGTGCGCCTCCTTTCATATACCTAAATGGTTGTGCAGGAGGTTAAAATAAAAAAGATCCTTTAAACATTTGCTGCCTCCCCATATTTCATCCATTATTGAACACCAGAATTGCATAGGAAGATTGAAACCAAATTTCATTTCTACAGTCTTTATTTATTACATCTTAGTAGGGGCGTTGCTCAATCCGTCCTCTTTTAATGTTTTTTAAAATAATATTTATAATAATATTTATTACATTCTTTAAAATAGTACATACATCTTGTAATTTGCTATATATTGCTCTATGACTTTGAGCTACAATAACATAAGGGAGAGAACATCCAGTGCCACAAGTCCAAGTAATGTTTTAAACTTTTTTTTTTTCATAATTAATAATCAACAAAAATTTAACATCAAGTTTACTACTTATTTAAGCAATTATTCTGGGTTTTTTTCCAGAATGCATTGAGTGAAAAAATAACATAAAATAAACTAGTTAGTTGAAAAATAAGGTATTCGATTCCACATGTTTAAGTAGCTGAGCAAATTCCTACTAAAGAAAAAGGACAAAGGAAAAAAGTTATTTCTTGAAGGTAAATAAAAATAAGGTTACATACAGTAACTAGGTCATTTTACCCCAGGGCCAATCCTAAAATAAATAGCAGGAGGCTATTTCACACCTGTTGGTCAGAGCGAAGGTTTTATGTAGCTCTAAGGGGAAGGTGGAAGGAGACGAAGGGGGTAAACCGATCGGACATTACCCTTGGGGAAATAACAACCCCTCAGTAACTTATAACTGAGCCCGAAGACTAATAAGGCCAAGGAATAGACGCTAACACCATTCCCCCGCAGTAGATTGCTGTCTTACTCTAGATACAGAAATTATCTATCTGTGAAAAAGTATATCTTCTGTAATTCATTTCCCTCCAGTGACCTAACACATGAAATGTAACGGTGAAAATAGGATACTATTTATGTGATTGTTATTGATTTTAACACATTTTAATAATTACTTGGATCGAATAAGAAATAAGAGAGTAATGTATTTAGGGATAGGCAAATCGATATGCAAACAGACAAATTGAAACAGAGTCAATCCATTTTCTTCTTTAATATTTATGTATTTAATGAGAGGCAATGAACCTTAGCGTGGCCTAACAAAGACTGTGCTGGTATCGAGTCAATCGAAGTATACATTTTTAATTTTTTATGTGGTTTATAACTAATTAGGAAAATTATTGCATTTCCGTACTTTATGGTTCAGCTAACATATATACATAAATAAGTAATTGTCCAGTCCGCCATATAGGTACAATATTAGATTTTTTTTCCAGCTCCCGACCGGATATAAGATCAAAATCTGCATTCATAACCAATTTTTTTTTTAATTTGCCTTAACATTACCTTTCATTGCTCTCATCGGCTTCGAAGATTAGATATTATCATATATTATTGTAGGAAATATAATATCAGTATATGCATCGGTTTTCTTGATAACACTATTACGGATCAGAAATATACGCCTTAAGATACCTACACAAAATATATAGTATTTTTATACAAACTCGTGTGTTTTTTTTTGTGTGTGTGTAATTAATAAATTTATTTCTTCACAATTACATATAATCAATCATGTAATTACTATTTTGAACATGTAATGTATTTAGGTATTGCTAAACCATTCTATCATATGATATCTATCAGTTGTGTGTAT
This sequence comes from Oncopeltus fasciatus, assembly GCA_000696205.2. Lineage (NCBI taxonomy): Eukaryota > Metazoa > Arthropoda > Insecta > Hemiptera > Lygaeidae > Oncopeltus > Oncopeltus fasciatus. The sequence goes on from KZ807055.1 coordinate 213,339, forward strand.
TTGTGATTGCGTATGTGTCAGTGTATAAATTCGCCAAATGAATTTGCGTCTAATGAAGTACTAGCATATATATTTATTGCAGAATAAATATTTTCTTCTATATAAAGTCTTCGGAATTAAAAAAAAAAAGTATAACTGTACTAATAATACAACACAAGGTAAAATTACTTAATAAGTGTTTTAAAATATAATAGACAATTCTCAATAAATACAAAAAAAAACTATTTTCACTTAAAAAAAACAAAAAGGGCATTTAAGACTGGCTGAGTAGTCTCTTACAAAATGTGGAACTATAAGGAACAGGGGGAGCGTTCCTAACTCGTACTATTCTGAAGGAGGACCGGACATAATATACTCAAAGGGCATTCATATGCGAAGACTTTGGGCGATGTGAGATTCCTTTGTGACTTTGTGAGAGCACAGCGCCCTCCAATCATATATTCTTCCCCCCTGAGCGAAAGGTAGAACAGGCTACCATCCTCTGTCGTTCGGGATCTTCACAGGTAATGGGATTGCCCAGTTCTCCATCCCTCTTATGGTCATATTCTACGAGAAGCAGGAGAATTACATTTAGGACAGGTTTTTATCCATGCTCTATGTTAGATAAGGTTCAGTAGTGAGATAAGTAGACCAGCATGTAACGGGGGAATCGCTTAACCTCTCTTCATTATTAATTCTTAATGAAAGCTTTCTTAATGAAATATATATGTTAATCTTGGATAGATGTAATGGTTAGTTTATATCATAAATAAAGGTATACTTCCTCTCATACCTTCTATTCTCCGTCTTCATTGGTTTCTGCAAACCATCTTCTGTTGGCGAGCGCTTTCGGACATTGTCCATCTTCTGGCCGAATACATACGTTCGCTGTCACGGTCTGTATTCAACAGAAATAACCCTTTAGATCATTTAAAGGTATACTTGTCTGAACTCATGTACCAAGCAAAAAATAGCAGGTGACCCACTTGATGAAGGCTCATTCTTCTTGAAATTCAGGCCTCTAGAAATTCAATTCCCGCTCAGGGATTTAAAGAGACTTCCCCTAAAAGGACGCGTAACCCGCCCAGTTTTTCGCTAGTTATTGCAAGGCAGGTAAGTCGCCCGGAATGATCACTCCGGGAGCTGGAATAACTCTTCAGCTCCAGGCGAGGGATTAGAAGGGCCTGAGGGCTACTGGACTCTGGAGAGGGCTTATCCCCCACCACCCCCGATTCACTCACTACCCTTACCCCTCACAGCCCTCAGCCGTATTAAGATTTAAACGCTCTATATTTTTCTGGATTAATGAGACAGTTACTCCCTTTATTTTAATAGGGATGATTAAAAATGTGAATAGTATTAGTCGTCTTAGGGACTTTAATCTGAACAGTATTTTAATGTTCCCTAATTAATATGCAGGTACTTTTTATTTAACGTGTGCTTTTTTACTGGATTATTCATTTCAAAAGAAATAAATGTATTTTTAAGTTCCTGTTATCTAAGAACAATGTAGCATATCCAGTATATGTATATATATTTTTTGTATCAAGTATATTAATTTTTTTCAGCACAGTAACACCAAGTTTTCAAAATATAGTTACAAATAATGTTCTTATTAGGACTAAATAAAAACATTTCGTAATGAATTATTTAGAATATATTATGAAGATTTCATTTCAAATGTATTTTAATATGTTTTAACCAAACTCGTAGAAGTAATAAATTGAAAAGATAATAGCTTAAGCTCTAAGTAAAAAACTGAAATTTTATAGAAATATTGTTAAAAATCAGGAAATTCTACTATAATTAAATGTCTATTTATAATTGAACACTATTCTTGTTTTGATATGCGTTATAAGTTAAAAAAATATATACATATTTCTAGAGCTGGGGATTATTACTTTCCTAACTAATTTTTTTTAAAATGATATGAACTTTATTATTTACCACATCTTGCATTTTTGTCCACCTTGTAATGGGCTCGTACAATAATATTAAATAAATACAATTTATTAAGTAATTAAAAAAGAAAAAAATCCAATAATTAAACATAGGTTGCATATTGAATTTTCGTCCATCCTCCATCTTTGTGTTTCTCTGCAGGAGGTAATAAAGCTGTTTATGTTAGTACCTTGTCATGACTTTTGGAGAAGTAGATGTAAAGTCCATTCTAATTTACATTAACAATGACTTGCATTATATATATATATNATATATATATATATATATAGTGTAAATCCCAACAATAAACAGGTGAAACAGGAGTGACCAAAGCAATGTCGCAGATAACATAGCCTCTTCCTTAACAAAGGGAAATCTAAACTAAAATGATTTATCGGCGTAGGGGAAGCGTCGGTGGGACGGAGGCCATTGTCAGGATTTCTTTAATGAATTGTGTAATCTCCGTAGAATTTCCACGATAGTTCTACATTATTAAGATGAATAGAGGAAACTAAGTCTGACAGGAAGGCATTTATGGCTTAATCAAAGTTAGCCGAAAGTTGGCAACAAGTGTCTCAGGGGAACAGGTGTCGAAGTGACCTAAGTCCCAACGGCTAACTTATATTAGGTTCCAGGGGATAATCACATTTATGAATCCCGCCAAATATTTCGTCTCATAGCTGGACAGTTATCTATCTGGCAAGGGTTGGCTTATTACACGTATGCGCACATTCTCTCCCTTGTCAGTACTCAATGTATAATTCACAATCTAAATGAGAAATTTAATAATAATTTAAAAAAATGTCGTAAGGTACGCCAATCAGTTTAAATATTAAATTTATTAAAATAAATATATTGATTAATTTCATTAAGAGATTTTGTCAGTAAATGTCTGAACTTTAACAGATATAAAGTAATATCTAGGATGTGAATTTGGCAGCGTAACTAGAGAACCATAAAATGTACTGAAACAAATGCAATACTTGTTGAATGGGCCTCATGAATCAACGTTCATAATTCTCGTATTTCCATTATTTTCGATTTTTTTGGCTTTCAAAAAATATTATTGACTTTTCAATGAATAATAACTAAAAACAGCAACAAAATACATAATTAAAATCAAAAAGATATTCTTTATGACTAACATTAAAATAGTATAAATCCTGGAGTTTAGCAAAAATTAAACGCGTAATTAATATTCCTCGTTGTAGTTATGTTAGATCCAATTCACTTTTAATTTCCGCCCATTATCAACATTCTGTAGTTTTCTCTACTTCAGCATGCTTATTTATTTTGTCAATTTTTAGTGCAAGGGAACAGAATAAAAATCTAACTGTCCCAGCCAGGACTCGAACCTGGATCTCCTGCTATCCAGGCCGGCACGTTTTCCATTTACGCTACCGAGACAAGTCTGATAAGTTATTAAATTCCACGCACTAGTGTCGAGAGTTTTACCTCCGAAGGTCTAACGTCATAAGTTAGACTCTCGACACTAGCGCGAGGAATTTTATAACTAATCAGACTTGTCTCGGTAGCGTAAATGGAAAACGCACCGGCCTGGATAGCAGGATATCCAGGTTCGAGTCCTGGTTGGGACAGTTAGATTTTTTATTATATATTTACGTGGGATTAAATACTACAAAAAAATTATTATTTCTTTTATTTTTCTTTCTTTCTTTGTTTATAATTGCTCTAAAAATCCCACTCAGCAGAAAGATATTTTTTTGATGATTTGTACTCATACAGACCACTATTCCTTGTGGGTTAGGTTATTAGTATGGACTAGTCCCATAGAAAACCTATAATAATAGTTTGATATTAACAATCTGAAAATAAAGAGTCAATAAATGTAAAGCCTACTTATATTAACCTTTGACTAAGCAAGTATATATTTCATTTTATTCGAAGAGTTATGTTTTCTAACTTCTATCAATATATGTTACGAAAAATAGCATTTGTTCAATTAAAACTTTTATTATTATAATGTGGCTTACTGACGATTTTCGACTTTCTAAAGCTTCTAAGAGATCCATTTTCAACTTGGCAAGTGTAAGTAAAAATATAATCCATTTCTACCCTTAGTATTTCTCTTTTATGTTTAAATTATTAAATATTATCTAGTTTGCGCATCATTATAGTACAATGTGTTCCTTTGCATATTTTAAACACTGTTGCTCCATCTTAAGAAATCTCTTTCATCAAAGGTCTGGTTACAAGTAAATGATGCTTTCTCTTGTTTCCCTTTGATAACGAATTTTGTTGATAAACGGAAAGTTTATTTGAGTAATTATTTTAATACTAACCAGCTTCGTTCGACACAAAGTATGTCCTAAAATTCCCCTTACGAATTCAAGGTACAGGTAAACTCATTCATAAAATTATTTTATTTAAAATATATCACAGTGAACTATTTAATATTTACACATAATAATACTATGTAGTATGAAAAAATAAACTTAAAACAAACACAAGCTTACTTAAACATAAAATACCATGCTATAAATTGCTGCGATCATGACATGAATTTCGAAGTATTTTAAAGGATCTTCACCGATCTTATATCGCAATAGGATAGAGGATGCTAGAAATATTGACCGTTAATTATATATATATATATGACGTCAAACTA
>KZ807055.1:249194-270562 GCA_000696205.2 Oncopeltus fasciatus
GCCCTGATGATGGCTTACTAGGTAAGCCGAAACGTTGGCATAAATAAAAATATTACTCCAAATTTTGGTGTATATTTTTTCTTCCTGGCCGAAACCCCGACCATTCTCACATGTTACTATGTAACGCTAAGCACTACAACACGGGTTCCCTCCTATGTATAAATATACCTTCAAATATAAATTGTAGAAAAAGTATAAAAAACAATTTCAATATTAAGCCACTTTCTGCCACGATTGTGATAATAGTTTCATACTTAAGTCATTTTTTTATTATTAAGTGTCAGTCTGCCATTCAACCACTAAGGTTCATGGAAGGAAAGGCCTTCTGCAGGGTCGGCAAGCCATTCTAAACATCCATGGCTCAAAACAACGTTTTATTTATCGATAAAAGCTTGCCGAGGTTGGGAAAAATAATAAGGGTTCAAGTGTTAGTGATTGAGTGAGAGAATGAGATATTCCTGCCAGCTGTCTGTCCGCTTGTTGTTCATGCGGCGCTCACTATGTCGGATATTGACACTGGGGGTATTTCTTGGCTGGCACGTCAATAAACCTTTCTTCTTGTCTAACTGGGAGAACAAAAGAGTAAGTTCTATAGATGGATGGTCTATATTGTTCTTTTTCTACAAATGCGCACTAGGATATTTCAGTGATCTTTTTCTATTTATTACTAAAAATAATAAAGATGTATTGAAAAAATTTTCTCTCTGGTAGTTCATTTAAATATCATAGTCTATTGATTTTCTCATTTTAATTTAAATAAAATTCTTATTGCAATTTATTCAGGATGAATATAATTAAATTTATCCCTTAAAGTAGCACAGGTTACAAACATGGTAATTAGACACGTTTTCATATGGAACACCAATCTGATATTTGTTTTTAGACTTTTAGATTTATAAAAGTTTTAATGAGAGCTATGTTAGCTAAAATGCCTTCTATGGGATTATTAATTTTCATATGAAATTTGTGCCTAAAAGAGACAATTTAATAGTGCCTGAACCAAACCTAATAACAAAGTAATATTAATAATTTGAACTAATTTCAAGGTAAATATTTAGATCAAAAAATTGATTTGTTAAGATCCAATTAAAATCATAAAGTTAATACGGACATGTTAAATTGATTTAATTGACTAGTCATTTATTTACATTTCATGTCTGCCATAGTTAGCAAAATAAAATTTGATGTCACTGTCTTTTTTTTAATAAACTATATGATATACAAGTATAAATTCAAAAAATATAATAAAACAAAATATCAATAAATGTTTAAATATAATTTGATTATTTCGGTTGATATATTTAAATTAAACTCATCTGGAATAATGTTAAGTACTAATGTATTAATAATAAATAACATTGTTTTTGCATTTAATTTACTTATTTATTTATTTAGTTTTGTTATGTATTCATTTACTTTATTCTTGTTATTCTATTAATGAGATTTTTTTTTATTTTGTCTCTTAAATAACTCTCCTTATTATGAAGTAATAATATATACTTTTTTTTAATAATAAACATAAGGTTTAATATTCAACCGGATTGTGGAAAACTTTCAAAAATATCCAATTCTTTACTGTAATTTCTAGATATTAGGTATTCTATTTCGTTCATGGGTTGTGATATTTGCTTATGAATAATATTTGAATTTTTCACTAAATTAATTTTAGGTTTTATTAGAATTATGTTTACACGAAAAATCTGGTTAGAATATGCAGTTCCTGCAAAACATTTTTTCTTACAATAAAAATTTAATATCATGACGCCATAAGAGATTCTTAAAGCGAAATAAATTATACTTACGTGTAAACCAAAAAAAGTGTTTTAGGTTTCGGTCAGTAAAGTTATAAATTTCATTTTTACTGAAACCATTATATTTAGATTACATGTAATTTTATTGATCACCACATCATTGTAATTTACAACTAAATTAGATATGGCTCTATAAGACTAAACTGGGTCAGCCTCGTTTGTGACAAATAACACTGGGAAACACATTTTTTGTTAAGTTAGATCTGACATTGCTTTTTTTCACTAATTCATGGCGTCACGTCAACTTTTTAAACTACAGGATATCCTCAGAAATCATAAAAATCATACATTTAAAAGAACATGAAGTAAAAACGTACCAAATATACAGCTTACAAAACATTTAATGTAAGTTAAATCAAGCTCATACATGTAAAATTGTTCAAATAATGAACAGTTCTTAATGAGATAAATAGTCAGCCATCATAAGTACGTTCTATCTACCTTGATACCTTGCTTCCATGATCCTCAAATCTTGATGGAAACGCTCACCCTGCTCATCACTCACTGCACTAAGATTGTCCAGGAAATTAGCAAGGTGGCTGTGTAAAAATGTAATTTAATGTTCATGTTGCAACCTAGCTTTTGGAAGCTTTCCAAGAGTTGCTGGACGACTTCGAAGAAATTTCCAAAAAAGTCTTTAACAATGTTTTTGAATGCCATATCCGTATTTCCCTTCTTCCAAATAGAGAAATTCTTTGAAAACTAACACGGGGACTTCAACTGAATGCGGTACTGGGCGAATAGGTGACAGTAAACTAGGATACTCTATTTTACATTTGTTTATCTTGTTATATCCCGATGTTTTCACTATACAAAAGTAACAATCAGGCTCATTCAAATAACAATTTACAATTTTCAAGTAGCAAATATCAATTTGGCCTCACGTCAAATCATAGGTATACAAAATGGAAGCTTAGCACGTGTTTCCTTGGTCCACTTCCGTTAACCCTCAACACACTGTTTACACACTTTATGAGGTGCCCATGCTTTATCTTGATCACCAATTTTCATTTTAAAATAGGCAAAATATGCTTTTCTGCCAAATGTATAGATGTTTGTCTTTTGATTGTGAATGGTAAAACTGCCACTTGTGTAACAAAACGAATCGGGGCTGTTTTCGCACTTTTGACGTGTAAGAGCAGAGTTAGCCGTAAGGAAATGTTTCAGTTCAAACACACTATGTAGTTCTGTACACTTTCGTCACGAAATACTAAATACTGCTTATCGATACACAACGTTTCACTACAGGCAGGTCTAGACCAGCATGCGTCCCACTCACATAGAAATCGAACGTGACGTGACAAAAGAGAACTAGAAACAGTTTTGAAACTAGCACTCCTAATTCTATAGAAAACAGCTAAAACATCTAATTCAACAGAAATTGAGTTTAAAATTGTACCCCTGTGTAATTCTACAAACTTAATTACATTTATATGATTTTTTAAAAACTGTATGGTTGATAGATTCAAAATGTTATTTGAGAATTACCGTTAGATGCGGAATATTCCACATATTTTATTCTAGAGGGTGAAATACTTATTCTAGAAAATATATCTTTGAAAACTATCTCTTCCTTCTTATCGTTTTACATAAGAGAAGAAATTTCGTACTTATATGTTGCGTAAGATAAACATAAAAAAGAAAGACTGCTTTAAAAGTGTTCTCATGTACATGAGAGGAATAAATAGGATGTCTAATTCTCAGAGATGATTAAATTTGTATGAATATAATACCCGTCCATAAAAAGGACTCCCCATTCAGCAAATAGAAAATTAGCAGGCTCACAATGCTGAATAAGAGAAAAAGAAAGAGAGGAATCTTAGTGGGTGGTGGGTTGGGAGTTAGACATGAGGGCTCTTTTGAATTAAAATCCGACCCTTTTGTGTGCTTCAGAGAGGGTTGAAGAGGGAGGGGGGTGCAGACGGACGTCATATTTTCTGAACAAACTGAGACAGAGGGGAACATGCGCTCCAGCCCCCTGTACTACTGAAATCCCAGTCGACAAGGCCACTTTGGCAACCTGATAGCACAAAGAAATCGACGGCAATCCTTTGATTCGTACGGCAGAATGCCTCTACGGATAAGTCATCCCTCTCAAATGTAATGTAAGAGAAAACAGACTCTCTCTGTCAAAGTCAGAGGCAATGCACTTCGTGTCAAATGCAGAGTTCGGGATTCCCATTGGTATTCATGATTCCTAGCCCTTCTTAGGTCACATAGGCTGATAGTACTGATGGTAGTACATAGTACTGATAACATGACTCAGAAAAAAAGAAACATTAAATAACAATTAAAGCTGTTTGATTTATTTAACTTTCTGTCAATGATGTTAAATTGCCCGGAGATATTTTCAGAATTTCAGTCATTGTAAACTGTGGGCGGGGTGGAAATAAAATACTAAACCATTACCAATTTTCGTGCTTAGTAGATTCTTTATATTTCATGTAAGATTATCGCATATTAGGGTAAATAAATAAAGTATCTGAGAAGCCGAGAAGTGCTATGAAGAATTGTTGAGACAGTACAGGCTAGTTCCCGGCCGACCTTGAGGGTAAGGTTGGAAAGTGTCCACGTAATGTTTTTTTTTTTTATTATGCTATTTTCATGCAGGACATTAATGTTAAATAAGTAAAATGTTATTGACTTTTATCTTAATAAATTTAATTATTTTCTGCAATACTAATAATGATAACAGAGGTATTGACAATTATTCAATTTCACCATTCTTTAAAAACCTATTTTCTCCACTCAATTTTTACAAATAAATAAATGAAATAATGAGTATAAAATACAAAGACAGCATGAGACACTATTTAAGAATTCTGCATAGTAGCATGTATAGTCTAAGCAGATTTTCCATGTTTCATTTATGATGTATATAAGTCGGTGTATACTAGAAATTTTATGTTACCAAACGGAGGGGACAGTGAATATGAAAATACATTTTCACGATTTTCACAGAAGTTAGCTCTATACTGCCCGGGAAGAGGGAGTGAGGGAAGTACACATCACGGTAATATTCGTAAATTTCTTCCTAATCAGACTTTTTTTTTGTAAAACTTTTAAAGAAAATAAAAGTTTAAAAAAAAATTCATTTATTACCTATTATTAGTACTATAATTCTCATAAGATCGAATTTGTTATCAATATAAATTTTGATCTCTCGTCATTCTATTCCAAACTAAAATAAATCATTTCAATGGTTTGAAATAAAAAGCTCAAGTATCGAATTTAGTTATTACATTTTAAATTTAGAGATTCAATCCAGTACTTTAAATAACATTCTTAAATATCTTTCAAAAATGCGTTTTTATTGAAATAATTTTTTGGCAAATAAATTAAGTTTATTTTATTTACGTCAATTAATTTAGCGCAATTATTCTTCAAGCTAATAGTAATGAAAATATATAAATTTAATCATCGTATTTATCTATACCTCCCTTTTTACACCAATTTCATCAACTTATTTAAAGGTTTGCAAAAATGAGTAAAAAAACGGAATTTGTTTATTTAAGTTCTATAATTGCGGTCGCTAGAGTACTGTATACAACTTTTTTTTTTAACGGATCATAATTTTAACTTCTTAAATGTTGGATCGTTGAAGATCCGTTGGAATTTTTCTTAGGTCCCATAATGATACTATGTGAAGAACTATTATTACCTCAATATAAATCTGTTACATGGATAGCCTGGATTAAAGCACCACGGAAAAAGGTTTTCGCACTAATAAGAAATTAAACTTTTAAGTACGTTTCTTTTACGTGCAGATTAAATAAATTTTTTAGAAAAATAAATTATTTCACTCAACCCTATGACTTACAAAGATTAGAGATAGAGAAAATAAGTGCAGGCTGCTTAAAATCTAGAAGGTCTTCAATGCAAAAAAAAAAAAAGAATATACACACGTATATATATATATATATATGTGTGTGTGTGTGTGTGAGTGTGTGTGTTTGTGTGAGTATGTTTAGATAAATAGTTAGATAGATAGATATTAACTTAATTATTATTAAATAGCTTACAAATATGTATTACAAGCAAGTTTGTGTGCAGGTGAAAAAATACAATTAAACTACCTTATTAGTTATAGTAATATTTTAAATTTTAATTTTAATAATTTATTTTATATGTAAATGGCCAGAATATTAGATGTAGGGAATCTTAATTTATCATAATTCGAAAACTGTTTCAATTTTTTCCAAAAGCATTAATATACTTGCAAAACGAAAGTGATATTAATTGAATGTCTTTCAATTTAAATGTTTATTGTCCATAATATGTTTTATATTAAGAACTGATGATGCATGATGACATTGGTTTATATAAATTGGTTTATATGTGGACATGATGATACATATTTATATCACTTATGTAAATATGCCGGGAAACACATGCTCCCAAAGCCGCAGCTTGGCATAATGTTACTTGATAAAAGCATGTTTCTTTTTTTTTCTTTTTCTTTTTTTTTTTTAACTTTTATATATTTATTACATTCTGTTAAATTAAAACATTTTGTAATTTGATCACCACAATTAATTTTAAAAAAACTACAATCAATATCAATCACATGACCAATGACACCACTCTCAAGCTTGTTTCTGAAATCGATATATTTAAAATTGCTATATTCTTCTCTTTATTTCTGTTCCTGCAAGGTGTTTTTCAAGTGAATGTCCGGAAAACAGGAATTAATATTGGCATTTTTTTAAAGAAATATTTTACTTTTAGCTTGAATAAAGACCAGTAATTATAAAATAAATTATTTCAGCAGTCGTGATGGGAATTCGGTGAAAAATGTTCTTCCAAATTTAAGTATAACACGACAGAAATTCTAGAGGCTTCAGTAATTTGGACTAGACGTTCGGACGTAAACTTTGTTGGCTCTGGTATTGGAAAGACTGTGAAAGGCTTACGAACTCCTTTCTCTGTGAGCGGGAAACCTAAATTAAACTTCTCTCTAGATCTGTCTGCAAAGCCATAGGAAATTGTAGAGTAATACCAAAGTTCCCAGCAGCCAGCTAACCTAGCTCAGTGGCTGTGTGTTTTATAACTAACTAATGGATAACTTAGTCACACTTGTTAATTAATGCTTGTGAAATAGAAAATCTGATTCTGACAAGAAAATTTCCCTGCGAAAAGCTTTGCGATGGAACAGCCTCCGCACTACACTAAAAAGATTTCCAACATTTCGCTACGACTGGCTCTAGACCGCTGGGTGGGGAGAAATTGGATATTGGATAGATAGGCCTAGCTGTTCAAGTTAAATTCCAAAAACATCTTTCTTCATTTTTATTTAAGGACTTTTTAAATATTCAGATATGCAATCTGATAAATTGTTTTTACACTTATTATGCTCTTCGCTTTTTTGCCTTAGGAATAAAGATATTAAAGTTGTTTTTTTTTAATTTTATTATTTTCAAGACCACTTTTCCTTTTGCTGAAATTCAGTCATTAAAGAATTCATTCAATGATTTGAAAGAAAAAAAATAAGTTATTAAAAAGAAAAAAGTTTCTTAAACTGCTGTATATAATTAGAAATATCCCATTGAATAAGCATTTTCGCAAAATAATATATATTACATTAATTTTCTATAAAGATAACTCAAAAAGAACTAATATATAGCTTATAGATTTTATGCGTAGATAAGTTTTAACCTATCCTGATGCTTGGAGATGTACAAGTAATAAAAGCTCATGACTTGGAGGCCATCTATACTTTGTGCAGAAATTCAGTTTCTACCTGCAAAAAGTAGCATCCACTTGACCTGATGGTCGAACCTAAAAATTCACAAGAAAATTAAAACTAATGAATAAAATGTTAACACATTTCTCAACATAAAAAGAGTTAGAATGAAGTGATTTTACTATTTTCTTGACTAATTATTCTATTTTCTAATTCTTGAGTGATTTCTTTTTTTAATTGAGGCGTTCCCGTTGAAAAGGAGGTAAGTGCTAACATCAACAGTTACTGTTGATGTTAGCACTTACCTCCTTCTCAAAGCCAAAACTGGTTGCGGTACCCCGAGTGCCATCTGTTGGAATTTTTTGGAGCCAAACAAAGACAGTTAGGAACTTACCTCTTTTTCAGGGAAATTGGCCTTGGAGCATAGATTCTTTTCTGTGAAAAAACTAATATTGCTATTTTTTTACACTTACCTCCTTTTCAACGGGAACGCCTCAATTATATATTTCGAAAATTGAGCTTAAAATATTTCTTGAGAATATTCTCAGACAAGACAGTTGCATAAATCCAGAGACATTATTTGTTTTCAAATATTTTCTGCTTATATAGAATGGAAGAGAGAGCAAACTTGTATTTATGTCTTTGAAAAGCTGCCCTCCAAGACATAACCAGTTTTATCTAATGAAATAGAATGAAAAATTCAGTACCGAAAACATGAATGAAACCTCCGCAGGATAATACTGGGAATCGCTCCCTCGAGTGAACCAAGGATTGGTTCAAATTTCTGAAAATGACACAATTTTTTTTATTTTGTAATAAGTGATAACCTTCCTTTCAAGCACTTAGTGTCATGTTGGGAGGGGACTATCTACAGGTTGCCATCCCATTCTAAACAACCATGGCTGAGGACCAGCTTTTATTTATCGATGTAACGGATCCCATGAGCTACACTGGCGCTCTGATTGATCAGTTTAATAAAACGATTGTACAGAATATGCAACAGCGCTACATATTAAAAGGTTGTTGGAGATTTGAATTTTATTTATAGGGAAAAAATTAATTAATTTTTTTTATTGGAGCTTTTGTGACATTTTATGGAATTAAAGTTGTTATTAATGATTGAAAGGGGGTAGGCAATGTATTTGATGAAAGTCTACAGAGAGTAGTAGGGGAGGGCCGATGGTTCTGCAAATTTCTCAATAACACTTACTCGTGAGAGAGAGAGCTGCTATTATTCCTAAAGTAGGCAGTGGAGAGTCTCGAAGGAGAGATATCTCACCAAACAGACAGGGAAGGAGGTCAGCGAGAGACGCCAGGGGTATGAGTGTGTGTGCGAGCGCCCCTGGAGAGACGGGCCAATGTTTGCCGGCTGGCGTCGCCGCGGCTCAGAGGGATACACCCTTGCAGATAGAAATAAAGTGCCCTGCTCCCGTTTCAGGAGGGAGTGAGGGAGCGATGTGAATGGGGCAGCTGGCTGGCTGGCAACCTCCCAGCCGGCCTCGTGCTCTCCGCTCCACACTTATAACCAGTCCCACCTCTAATTAATGGCACTTTTACGCCCAACTAAATCTCTCCCGACACATTATATGAATGATATTTAACTTTCACATCGTGTGTGGCCCTGTACCTACAGAAGGCACACGCGTTTCTGTAATATTCTTGTATACAGCTTTCATATCATTCTTGTACGTTTTGTACTAGATGGCTTATATACCAGTATGTTGTGTAGCAATAATAATGTATTTGAACAAGTTAGTCGAACATCACACAACAGTTTTTTTTTGTTGTTTTTTTAAAGCTCTTTAAGTTGGAACAACGTGAAGAACCAGATTTCTGATGTTTCAATAAAGACGGATATAACTAAGAAGGATGGATGAACTCCAAGTCACTATATGCGACAAAAATACATATAGGAAGAAGGTATAACACGCATAACGATGTTTTTTTTAAATATAACACTGTTGATATCCACTATTATTATATAATCTATATAATAATATAGTATTCAATATAATCTACCTATTTAATTTACTTGCCCCCTCCCTTATCTGTTTTTAGTACATTATATGGTATAAACCTGGTTTTATAATTAGTCGAATATTCAATTGGGTTCTAGTTTTCTACAGAGAAAAAGGATTGCTCACAATTCATACTAAAATTCTTTAACCTTCTGAATAAGTAATTTTCACTCAATTTTATTTATTTTTTTTTTAAACTTTAGAGTTATTCTACACATTTACTGTATTCTGTAAATGTAAGTAATAATCATCTTTTATTATTATTCATAAGTCTTTATTTATTAAAGGCTGTTAATAAACATCAACAATCATAATAACGACGATAACAATAATAAACAACTATAAAATATAATTTAATTAATTAAGCCTTCCCAAAACCCTTTTTCCTTCAATACATTTCTGTTACAAACAGACACATTCAGCATTTTGTGTAAATATGCTTAAATGACAAATTAATTACAGACTTAAGAGAGTAAACTGAAAGTGAACTTATTTATAAAAAGCTTCGTAATCTCTCATTCACTTATATTTTATTTCTGTCTTTTAAACAAATTTTAATAGATTAATTTATTTAAACATTAGTAAGCGATTCATAGTCTATCATTCTTTAAAAAAATTATCAATTCTAATTTTTGAATAAAATTTGATTAGGAAAATTATTGAGAGATATTGAAGGAGAAGGCAAAGCTCCCTGAAGTAAATATGAACTGAAGGAAACGCATTTGTGTAAATAATACATTTCTGACTTTGTTAGTAGTTCTCTGAGTAGCAAAAATGGAGGCTATGTCTAGAGATAAACTAAGTGTATCAGATTATGCACAAATCGGCCTACCTTACAAGGAAACATGAATGCCAGACCACTCACTTCTCATGAGAGCCTTGATCCCTGTCTGAGCCGCACCGTTCAAGCATTCATTTCACGTTGGGAGTGGCAATTATTTGTATTGTCGTTCCCGAAAGCTCTCTGGAAACAGAGAATTCTGTAAAGACAGAGAGAGAGAGCGCGCTGAAGGAGGACATTCCAAGGGTAGTGTGAATGACACGAGTATTTTACATCTGTATAGGTCGTTACCTTACTTCAGCGCGGTTTTTAAGGATCTGGCTCACGTAGGCAGGTGTCGTCACCTGCCACGTCCTGAATCGCCCTCCGCCATCTTAGGAATCCTCAGCAACAGAAACAGAATGCCTTCTTCCCCTCTGAAAGCAGTCAACCATTTCCCAAAACAACCGGCTCGTATGTCTTACATCACTTTCTAAAGTAAATATACCTGAGAGAATACGTGAAAATTCAATCTGATATAAATCCCCTTTATAAGCGATCAATAATGACTTATTCAAGCTGAACTAGGTAGTCGCACACTTTCAGGATTTTGCAAAGCTTAGGTTATAGGCTCGTGGTTTCTTTTTGGTGACTCGGACGCTAAGGCCTTAGTAACTGCAGTCGCCCAGAATCCTTTATCCTTCTCCTCTTCAAATTTATCCACTAAATTCACATACACGGTAATGAAAAAATTAAGTTTTTCCTGCCATTCATTCCCAGTAGCATGTATATAGAAGATCAGATTAAATATCGAGTTGGACTCATTACTACATTAGTGGAATACAATTATCTCGTGTGTATTTGTCTCTTATATTTATATATTGACAGTGAATCAAACAATTCTGTCATTTTTAGTAACGGATATGGACAAAAATATAATTTCTCATATCCAAAGAGCTCTGATCCTGTGTACGTTACAAGCCAGTCGCTGTAGTAGACCTTGTAAATAGAAAAACTATTTAGGAAAATATTATAAGACGCCATTCAAGTTTTTTAGAATTCAAAAAGGTCCAAAAATTAATTTGATGACAGAAATAAATAAAATTTCAGTATTTTGTTTAAAACGCCGAAATCTATATAGGTGTAAGTAGATAGAAAAGATCAATTCTTTTACCAATAAAAAGTTGTCTTAATCCAATATGATTGAAAATTTGTACTCAATTATCATAATTACATCAAAAAATATTTTTCATAATAATAAGTTATTAAAAAAAAAATTATAAGTTGTTATAGTGATTTTGGCCGTGGAGATTATTAGTTGATATTTTTTTTTATTATGATTTATTTTTTTAACATAATTAACAAAATACTTTAACTTAATTGGTACGATCAATATAAAATCCTACTTATCTAAGAAAGAAGGAAGAATGCTTTGTCCTTCCCGAATCCAGTCATTTATTTAGTTATTTATCTTCCAAAAAAAAAAAAATTTTGGTTGGATTATTAAAAATATAAAAGTGAAGTCATATACTTCAATCCACAGTGCTCTTTTTGTACATTTCTTAAGGACTAATTTACTTATTTAATATACATATTTCGTATTATATTACGAATATGTTTATACCTATTAGAATTTAGATAGGTTTCACTACGAATTGAAAATTGAAAAAGCCTCACTATCAAGTAGAAGTTGCACAAAAAGATTCTTAGAAATAATCTTAATTAAGGTTCAGTCTAATCTTAATATTAATAATATTGCAATATTATATGATAATGCCTACTGTGGAGTGCTCCACAATTCAAAATTGCAGTAATTTTCATTTAACTGAAATTAATTAAATCAATATGAAATATCAAGCCGCATTATATAACTCAATTATTATCTATCGATGACTTATTTATAGATAATAAAATAATCTCAACGCTTGCGCTTAAGTACCCTCCCTCCGCTTTAATTTTACTTTAAATTATGTCGTAATTATATCATTATATTAATTATATCATACGCGCGCGCGCGCGCGCACACACACACACACACACACACATACAGTGAGAGAGGAAGGGAGGATAGAGAGGGAGAGATATCAGAGTCTGGTTTCAGCTTAAGTCATGAATATGAATATAGTTACCTAAAGTCCTACAATGCTTGATTATATGTTAAGATTTTTTTTTTAAGATAATTTTCTGTTTAGATCGAGGCCATAATGATTTTATCGAATTAGGAAATGTTGAAGGGATGATCACTTTTCCTAATGTTCAGCCATTAGCTTCCAAATGGCTGAAGGCGAACAGCTTGCGGTAAGGGCCACGTTTAAAATTAAGACTATTCATCTGGTTGTCTTGACTTCTCTAAGATAAAAGTCCATGCTCTACGTATTTGAATGAATACGAGGAAACACCCCTTAGCGGCATTGTTTTGGAAGGGGTTGGGGGAGGAGTGGCTGCTGGCAGGTCTAATTTATTGCGGAGTCGGCAGTGCTCGGCCACAATGCCCAGGCACAGTAGAAGGGTAGCAGGTGGGGGTTGCGAGGAAGGCAGGGGACGTTATCGTCCTAACCCACGCGCCCGCGACAGGACACCTAAGTGGCCCGCTCACTCTGTCACCCCCCCACCCCCTCAATAAATTAATTATTTTGTTTGAGGGTCTTAGCTTACACTGTGATAAACCACGGAACCCCTTGATAAAAATATAAATTCCCCTTATCCTGACAAATTATGGGGTATTTTTCATAATGCTTTATGGACGGCCGTCCAAATTTAAGATAATCCTAGATTTAGATTTGTGCTTATTCTCTCATTAAATAGTTACCAAAATTTAATATTTCTAGCATATTTTCCGTAAGAAAAATAAGGAATTCACTTTGGTGACATTTACTTATAAGACATACTTTTGAAAAATCCCTATAAATCTTTACGGATCCAATAAAGAGAGGGACCATACATAATTTATAATTAATTATCATAATTAAGTGCACGATTTTCTATTTTCAACTAAAAAAGTTTTCTTAATAATACCTGTCAACAAAACATAAATAGAAAAAATCCTACTCTTTGCTCAAAATTAAAAAAAAAAAAAAGTTACTTTGTTAATAATTAAAATTTCAATAGTTAATACAGCAATAAACAGACTAATAAAAGTTGAAATGTAAAAATATTTTATTATTAATGTGTAATTTTTTGTTTTTCTGGATATTGGATCCGTCGAAAGACCTTTATAAAAATAAATAGAGATTCTGTAAAAATGTTATTAGATTTTAATACTTGTTATATGCCTGTACTGAATGTTGAAAGTCATGGGAGTTCATAAAGTAATGTGAGGAGCTTAGGACTTGAACCTGATTCCTTTATCACAATACACCACCTTCCAGATTAGATGGAATAGCGGTACAAAGGATCCCGGAACAAAGGCTTCTATACTAGATAAGGGCTGCAGAAATCACCCTTATCTCCCCTTGCTGCCAGGTACTTATGGTACCCTTAGAAAGCTCACACCATAAATGGATGTTCTCGTAGAGGAAACGATTTTAATAGCTGATTAAGGTCTTTGTGTCGTCACTACATAGAACTTAAGCTATTTGTCATCAAGGTTCTTATAATAAAATTAATGAGTACCAAATAACAAAATGACAATCACAAAAGGAGAGGAGGTGACCAATAGCACCACTTTCAAATTCATTACAAACTATGTACCTAAGAGGTCACAAGGCCATCTTCGTTTAAGTCGTCTGGGAGGGTTGTAGGGATTGGAGTTGGAGGACAGGGTCTGTGCTAGGGGTTTAGGAATCTCTTTTAAGAAAAATACATCAAAACTTGGATATCGCTCACAAAGAAGAAGTTTCATCTGTAATGTGTATATAGTGCGCTTTAGTTCAAGCTCCTGAACACACAGACACTTCGTTTTAAGATAAGTGCATCTGTGTTGCTTTATGCTCACATTTTACCCATATTGTTTCTGCCAAATCCATTTCACACCTTCAATTATCTATCCAATATATCTGATTATCTTTAGTCAATCTTCTTCCTTATGATTTCATCAATAAAAATCCTTATAAATAACTTATTTTCATTTGCAAACTTCTTAGCAGATTTTATCTCATATTTTCATCATGGATCCTTCTTCGTGAGTCCAAAAATACCTTTTTTTTCATCTTTACCTCAAACATGAATCTCTTTTAAATACCTCAACAGGAAAAGATAAGTTAGCTTAGGGGGATGATTAAAAAAAGGGTAGAAGCAAAATTGCTCTCAGCCTACGCCTCACCTGTGGAAGCTCGTTCTTTAACTCATCACGCATGAGCGCCCCAACTCTTGGTGCTCACGTTACTTCTGAAAGAAAATAATTATATTCACAAAATCCCCCAGAGCTTGGCAGAAGAAAGAGCAAGGGACATTTAATAATCCCGTCAGTACGCGGCAGAGATTAAGTCGACTGTTTGTCCCCGTTTGAATTTATTTCTGAAATCATGGACCTAAAAAATCTATTCCACATGGTTGTCTAAAATACAAATAGAACGTGCACTTTATTTCTGATGTTAGTAGCAAAATATTAGCCTGAATATTTTCAAACACATCAAGCCAGACGTCATATCTCTGTCATTAATTCTAAAATCTTTTAAAATATTTTAATCTTTTAAAAAACCACAAGAAATTATATATATAAAGAGAACATTAGTGAAGGTTGAGATTTGAGATTCTACAGCTAATAAGAGTAGGAATTTATCTAAAACAATAAAAGTTCTNAAGCCGTAAGTTGTGTTCGAGATCACGAGTATTTATGGATTAGGAATTGTCAGCCAAAGTTTCGAAACATACAATTTTGTTTTCAATGTCAGCTTCAAGTGCTTCATCAAAACATCACATACATGAAAGTATAGTCTAGTGTTAAGTGAAGGTGGAGTTTTCTTCTCCACAATGTATTTATTTAAGCATTAGCGTTATTGACCTTAGACGCACATGAATTGTGAGGCATTCTAAACAGGTAAGCAATAAGCCGATTTAAATGTATGTACATTAATGTGTGTGTGTGTGTGTGGTTATAAATCGTATAACAAGTATTGCACTCTTAAATAATTATATAATATAAATAAATATTATGTCAATGTGGAAAAGCATATCAGTAAAGTATTTTTTTTAAGCAATATTAATTAGTATGTGTGTAAATGAGTATCTATGTGGACATTCATGAGCATTTCTGTGTTTAAGTGTAAGACTGTGTCCACACATTTTTTTTAAAATTTAATTAAGTAATGTCAATTAATATTTATTATTTGTGAATTTTGTGATATAAGGATTTAAATAAAATATTATTAACATATTTATAAGTTTGGCAGTTTTATATGTATATTAAAGTACATGTTATTTATGAATTATTTATTTAAAATTTGTATCTTGTATTATGCCTATGATATTTATTAACTATTGAAAATTTTAATTATCCATTTTCATCGTAGCCACGTTTTACCACGTGTAAAGACTTGGCAATTTTAGAGTAAACATTAACAGAATTAAGGTTATTATCTATCTATAAAAAGATACAACCAAAGCCCTTGGAGATATCTCTCATTTACATTGCTACTGAAGGTGAACTTCTATTGCCCAAAACACTCAAGATTAAATATACAAATGTGGGGAAGGCAATTTGACTTGTATTTCAAACTTAATTAAGGACCCAAAAAACGAATAAAAATTTAAGAATATTTAAAAGTATAGCTAGTTAAACTCTAGTAACCAACCTTAAGTGGAAACGAGAGACAAGTCCAAGCTCAATATGTCTCCATCTTCACTGCAAACTCTACGAATATTCATTCTTTAATTCGCCTGTTTAATTTTTAACTTGTCAACCGGCAAAGTACGTATATCAAATGTAACATTTTCACTAATATTCCAACAATGGGTTAGGCCGTTCAATCGGTCTTCTACAGGTCTTTTACAGGTCATCCTGGACCTCTCTCAGCCACCCTGCTGCCGTATTTGCTACTTATTGCAGTTGTTTCTTCATTGCCTGGGTGTTCTTTAATCTTTTAAATGTGGTTGTCAACGGAACAAAATACATATCTCATCTATTTCTTTATAAAACATGGACTTTTGACGTTACATACAGAACCATCAAATGCAGTGGTTTATGTCAACCCTTGAATTTTAAAATAAAGCTCTAGGTGTCATACTTCATATAAACGCCGGTTATGCCTCACCGGTTACTTCATTTGTAAAGCTCCTCGGAGCTCAACGTCCGCAGACATATTCTCACCATAACCCGCACATACCTAAGGGTAAAAGGGTCGCTATAGGTGGTGTACCAATTACACTCACACCACCATAGCTCACGGACTGCTATTTCATAGCAAATTGTATATTTTGGCTTTTACTAATAAATGAGGCAGAAGTAATAAAAAAAAAAAAAAAAAAAAAAAAAGCAAGACGAATAAATTTAATCACAAATGTCAATTTTTATTTGGTTAAATAACCAAGAGAAGCATATTTTAATCGTCATATTGATAAACAATACAGATAAAGTAAAATTCTTGCGCCATCTACTAGAAGTTTTAAACAAAATCAGGAATGAGGGAGAGTTTATCTGAATCAATAAAATGCTTCCGTATACGTAAAACGAAAGGAAACATGTTATAAAATTAAATGTTCCAATTTTCAGTATGTGTGTATTTGTGTGAGAAAGTGAGAGAGCGAGAGAGTGAGCCAATATATGCTATCCAATAATCTGCCTTTTTTTTTCACAATAACCAAATATGCCTGTTTTATTTATCATCGTGTATAAATGGCTCTATTTATTTTTAAGTTATGCCTTGCAGTCAACCAAGGCTAGGTCAAGACTGGGTATTTATCGGTTTTTCCCACGACTCGGATTGCAGCTACCATTGGTTTATTCATATAAGCTGAGGGATTCATGTCTATGACATATAAGCTGAGTGATGACCGTTTTTCTGCATCCCGCTAACGTAAGAGGTCCTGGGACTTCTGCAGGCGATCTTCATTGGTATGACAGCAGCTTCCATCATTAGGTCGTAGTACAAACTCTCGCTGAGAATAGCCGCGACCAAAGCGCACTCTTGTAACGAGCTTTGTAACTAATAGGAACCTGAGATATGTATTGTCACAGATAGAAACAGATAGAGAGAGAGAGATGGATAGAGAAAACGATAGAGAGAGAGAGAGAGAAAGAGAGAGAGAGAGAGGGAGAGAGATAGAGAGAGAGAGAGTGGGAGTGAGATCGTCTAAAGTTAAATTAATATCAAAAAAATAATTAAGGTAAATTTTACAACCATAGTTCATTATTGTTTACTTTTCAAATGAAATGCAGACTACTCAGTTGTTAGCTAATTTAATTTGAAGTAAGTATGTAAAATATTAGCACTCATCAATTAAAATATGTAAATATTCATTGTCAAATTATACTCGAGTATTTTTGCTGATTATTATCGGAAATATATAATTATTTTCAAAAATTAAGTAACTTTAGCAAAACACTAAGAACCACAAATACAAATATATTATTCAATGCAATGACTAATAATTTTTTTTCTCTCTTGAAGGCTGTTGTTTTAACAGTATTTTGGGTATTGAATGTACTTCAGTAGAGACGTAATTTCGTATAAAGTACATGCAGTGTGATATAAGGTTGTAATGTCAAATAGTCCTCTATGGAAGGAGTCTATACATAATGGTACAGGAGTGGGTTATCGCCTTACCAGGACTTCCAACTCGCGAGATAAGCCCTTCACTAATATGTTTTTCCCTGGCAGCTAACTCGTTCGTACAACGTCGGCTATCAATATATCTGAGGAAGTTCAGCTTTTATCTTTATAAATGGAACCCTTATATTGTATCATATATTTAGGGCAGTGATAAAATATAAGCGTTTGAAAGTTTAGTAAAATTTATTAAGGACAGATTTTGTAGGTTATTTACAAGCTAATTTTTATCTTGACATAAAATGTCAAAAATAATGTCACAAATAGGTATATTTAAGCAAATTATACTACTCTAGTTATTCTATGTATAAATTTTCTTTAAATTAATTATCAAGATAAACAAAATTTAACATTTATGAACGATAATTTATTTAATATTTTGTAAACTCTGCTGCAAAAAATACCGAGCACTGTCAAGGAAATTTCTAAAAGTGTAATTACAGTTAGTATGAAGTTTCAAAATTAAATTTATGGAACTAGTATAATTAATTTAAGATATATTACTGGCGGTGTTACTGGTTTTGGCTTTAATTGTTTTAGAAAAAGTTTTAAAAATTACTAAAATTCAAGAGCAGAATAACAACATAGTTTTTTAATTATTCAATGTAGATAGACTTATAAATACTAATTTGATAGGTCTGTTCAATACTCAAAATAAAATTCTAACATTATTTTAGTTTTATATCTTAGAAAATAAAGTGAATGGTAGAAATATTTATATTACTTTCTAAAATTCGATATTTAAATTTAAAGACACTTAGAATTAAAAATTAAAAATTCTGCACCGAAATTTTCTGGAATTGGGTTAAGTTAGAATGAAGAAATGTGGGGTTATCATTCAATTTTTGTGAAGATCTGCCTTGTTTTATATATTTTATAAAATGTATTAGGAGTAATTATTATATTTTTTTAAACCATCATGCCTCTAATACATCACTGCACTTAAAAATAATAACATTTCTTTAAATTTCAATTATCTAATTTCTTAATGATTTTGCGGGGTTGTCTACTCAATAGATATTGTGCACCATGATCACGGTGCAGTATCAGATCACGGTCCGTACAAATGAGGCGTATAATTATCAGCTACTCAATACCGCTACTACTCCCACTGCAAAATCAGCCGAATCGTTAGTGAACTCGTTGAAGCGAACTGAGAAGGCCTCCTTTTGCCTGAGGCCCGTATCACTCTCTCCATTGTATCTGACTCGTCACCTCAGAACACCTTCGCTTTCGTCGTCTCAGAGGGGCGGCACAAAACGTTGTTGAAATTATTTATATTTGGTTGATCAACAGAGTTCTCATTAAAGCGCCGGGATAGCTCAGGGGATCCGTACGGGTCTCGCAATCCTGACGCCGCGGGTTCAAATCCCGCCCAGGTCAATCTTTTATTTATAATATAGAAGGTTGTCCTGAGCCATGGGTGTTTAAAATGGGGTGGCAACCTGTAGATAGCGCCTCCCTCCATGATCCTAAGTGGTTGCAAGGGAGGCTAACACAGCAAAAAAAAAAAAAAAAAAAAAAAAAAAAAAGAAACAGAGTTCTCACTTCAAGAGGGTGACAGAAAGTTCAAAAACTTCCCCTATCAATATAAAAATATTAACTTTAATTTTTATGGTGTTTTTAATTTGAATATATAGTTTTTATACTCTTAGCTATAAACATTCTTTTATTTATTTTTAGATACGAATCAGTTTGCAGCCTTTACACCTTGTAATAAACCTTTTTAAACAGACATGATTAAAATTGTTGTCAATTTCCCTACGATCGTTGGCAGTAGACTTAATTTGCATTAATTATATATTTATCAACTATTTTATAGGGAGTTGGGATAAAAAATGGGTGATTTCTACGAATAATGTCGTTTATGAAAGAGGAATATTGGTCTCATTAGGAGAAAAGACAACATAACGTAATGTTGAGTACAATTCCGGCAAGATATTTCAATGCTTTAGTCATTAACTCATGTTATATTTATTCGCTTATCTTCCAGTATCTGAGTATCTTGCAGTCTCTTACTGCTAAGAGTAGACACTGAGAAAAAAGATTTATGCACCGACTGGCGCCACAGAGTTACTCCTATTCCTACTTTAGAAGAGTGAAAAATTAAAATTACAACAGCATAGATTTCTTTTTTTATTTGTCTTCATAGATAATACTTAATCAATAATATTTTTAAAACTAATTGTTTGGCTAATATGAAGTCCAATTTAGCCGTACAAAACTAAAGAAATCTTCTGATAGTTTTATGTCTTTCTGACTGTTAGCCCATGTCCATTGGATATTTCCTTTGTTCTCCCACGGGTTACGAAACAACGAAGGGTAGCCGGGGTAATCCATTCGGATTTATCAATCCTGGTGCTTTGGGTTCAACTCCCGAAATGCCCAAGCTTTTATTCAGAAATAATAGCTTACTAAGAACAATGGGTGTTTATAGTAAGGTGGCTACCTGGAGAGTCCCTCTCTCTAAAGCCCTAAGTGGTTGAAAGGGTGGTGAGAAAGTGAGAGCAAAAAGTGCTATGTTTTTTTTTTCTTTCTTTTCAAAATAATTCTTTTGATCTGATAAAAGCTGCTAGGAAATGTAAGATAAGTGATAAGAGTCTTTTAGGATCACTAAGGACCTAATAGAAAGTTTCTTTTAAAAAATGAAGCACCATTTATTATTAAATATTAGGCTCCAAATTTTTACTAGAGAATAAAAAAGTAAAATAAAATTCTATTTTATTTTTTTTTATTCATATAAATAAAGATTTTATTATTGAGGTCGGGAAAATATAATCTAGCATCAAAAGAAAATTATAAATTTCCCACTCAATAACTCTGCATATTACATCAATAAACGCCTACACACCCCTTACGTCATATTCACTGATTACAATCCGTAAGTCAATGATAGCAGTCACTCCATTGTCTACTACGAAGAGAGAAACACAGCACACAGATATAACGCCCACAACTTGAGTAGCCATTGAAGTACGAACAAACACGATAGCCACCGCCTCCGCGATGCGTTTATTAATACTTCACCCATTGGTCTACAATTCGGATTGTCCTCAATTTCACAGTATAGTGCACTTTAAGCCCTTGGTGACTCGTAAAAACCTCCCTTGGTATATATCCTGTCATTTGGTGAATATTAAGGGGGGTCAACATTCGCAACCTGCACACTTAGGCCTAACTGGTGGAAAAAAAAATTTTTATTACTCTTAATTCTCTGTACAACACCTTTTTAAATTACAGAAGGGAATTTAGTTTATAATTTTTCATTTATTGAGAATATCTTCCTTAACGATTTATACAATATCAATTATCAATCAGTCTAAGAGGAAAACGAGAGGGTCACATTATAACTCTTTTAAAAATTAATTAAAACTTACCACTTATATATAT
>KZ807055.1:288153-298990 GCA_000696205.2 Oncopeltus fasciatus
AGAGAGAGAGAGAGAGAGAGAGAGAGAGAGAGAGAGAGAGGGAGAGAGAGAGTGAGAGAGATAGAGAGAGAGAGAGAGAGAGAGAGAGAGAGAGAGAGAGATTAAAACAAAATTGACCAATTGGTTACCCAACAATATATTTTAGAACCGAATACAAGCAACCAAGCATGAATTACTAATGACCTCTACAGCTCTCTCATTCTCTTAGGTTTTTTTTATTTTTATTTTTATTTTTTTTTTTACCAGATCTACCATTAAGGAAAGCTCGTTAAGGACCTTTAATAAAATATTAAAGGAAAAAGACAGTTATAATAAAAAATCTGTACACAGGTAGTACAGATTTTAAATGCTCGTAGATATTTAGTTTTTTATTTTACATTCTTAATAATTTTTATTTGGTAATGAACCATTTTATTTATATCCAATTATAACATTTTATACCAAACATACCATTTATAGCCTAAATAAACTAACCCATTTCTTCCATATGTAATTCATGAATGTTCAATTAGAATATTTTTTATTTAGTTCCCTCACTTTTAAAATACATCCATTACCAATAATTTAATTTCTCTAAACTAAATATAAAACCAATTTTTAGTGCAGGGAACAGAATAAAAAAAATCTAACTGTGTCCCAGCCAGGACTGGAACCTGGATCTCCTGCTATCCGGGCCGGTACATATGTCATTTATGCTACCAGGACAAGTCTGATAAGTTTTTAAATTCCCCGCACTAGTGTCGAGAGTCTAACCTCCGAGGCAGACGAATATATCGTCTTATGCTCGGAGGAGATGACATTGTCGAGCTGTTTAAATGACTCTCGTTATTAACTTTTAAATATTATTTTTATAAATATTATTTTTTGTGGTATTTAATCCCACTCAAGTTTTACCAATTTTTAGTGCAAGGGAACAAAAGTTCGAGTCCTGGCTGGACAGTTAGATTTTTTATTATTTTCCCTTGCACTAGAAGTTAGTAAAATTTACGAGGGATTAAATACCACAAAAAAATTATATTTTACTCACACTTGGCATTGCAGATAAGAATTCTCTGCTTGTAGCATAAGTTAGAATTATAAATTAGTTTCCTCTCACCTCCATATTCCTNTTTAATTAATAAATATTAATTTTCAATAAATAAATGTATTAAAATTTTGTTAATGAATATGTTTTTGATTAGAGTTTTATTTTATCGTGTAATTTTGCTGCTTCTAACGACAAATTTCAACAGCAACACCGTCCAAAGTTACGGATTACTGTCTGCTACATTCTTAATTCTTACCTTATGAAATCATTCCAACCTGCATCTACAGTTCCGTGTCCGCAGAGGTTCTACAGCCTATCTGCCCTGTATCAGAGGAAGACGAATGACTTATTGTTGTTCTAGAATTTCTATCTAGAGATCCATCTTCAAGGGGATGTTTGTGCGAGATACACGCAAAACAGCTGTATCCTGAGATGAGCTGGGAAACCTCGTTTCCGTAAGCTCCTTACCGTTCCTATACCGTCGCTGGTATAACCTATCTCTTCCTTCAATAAGTTTCCAAATATGCTCCTTGGATAACATCAAACTGGTATATAAGAGTTTTTGGCAGTCTTCCGAATTCTTGTTTTCTTTTGTTCGTCCATTTATTCAGCTTTATTCGAAAGCATTTTTTCCTAAACAAAAATTATACTGCAAATTGTTCTGCTGTTGCTCCTTCTCACTTAATAAATAATTTATTTTAATATAGTAGATGTTTTTTGTTAGGATTTGGTCAAGGTAGTAAACTACAACAAGATAGTTGACCGAAGCCCAAAAAAACTACAAATATCCTCTACAGTCAAAAACTTCTCCTTTTGAATTCATTTATTTTATTTTATAACTCCCATATAGTAAAAAAATAATAAAGTTATAACGTCAGCACTTTCTACAGTTAGATCCTTTTTCCTAAACATCCATGAAAATAAAATAGCACGCTATGTAAGGAAAAAAATATTTAGGGCAGGACTCGAATCAACAGGGTCTATCTTATAAGTACAAAACGATTCACTTTCTCAGCCAAGTATCTCAATAAACTACTTAATACGCATTACTTGAGCTATTATTCGATTTATAAATTTTGGAAATTAATTACTGGAAGAATGAGATATGTAGTCTGGTTGCAAATATGGAAATATAATAAAAAATAAGAAAATATCTGTAGTGTAAATAATGCAATATTTAGTTTAAATAATGAGATCAATATAGTTTTTTTAATTGGTAAAGACATACGTTATGAGTTATATTAGTTATCATTTTTAACTTTACTTTTGGCTGCTTATATTATGCCAGATCCATTTCCTCTGATTTTTATAAGCCCTTGATAAAAGTGGTGCAAAATTCTGTGCACAAATAAGAACTTTTTCCTTGAATTCTCTACTTATCGCCATTTCTTTAACCTTATCAGCTTCTGGCAATCTTCCTAGCTTTACCTAATGTCAATTACTAATACATGAAAGTAGAATGGACTTACCTCCAGCGATGTATCCTTGATTCCAGCTGGATATATTGCTGCAGCATAGCCGACATGGGGTGGAAAAGTGTGATAGCAGTTTTGACACAAAGAAAGAAGAACCTGATACAGAGCAATCCAACACCAAGTGTTTTATATGGAATTGAGAACTTACATAAGTAGCAAGTGTTATCCCTAATAATATTCGGCATCACAATTTTAAATGTAACTTGCTATAGGTTAATACCTGCTGTACAACTAATATTTAATTTAATGCAATGAAACTCGACACAGATTAGTTCAAGGGTGATAGATTTATCCTATAATGTGGACGATAACTTGCTATTAAAAGTTCAAATGCAAAATTAGTGCACGACAGTTATCTTCTTTTTTTTTTAATTAGTAATAATAAGATAAAGAAGATAGGCATAGAGAGAGAAAAAGATAATATTGAGGCGATTTATCGAAATTATGAGAAATATGAAGGCGAAATAAGTAAACACTTCTAAAGCATAATAAAAGCCGGCCTGCAGGAGGATGGCGCCCTGCTAGGAGAAGGAATTCCTGGCGGAAAGGGCTAAGATAAATATTAAAGGTTAGGGCGGGCGATGGTACGTGAGAGTCTGAGGATTTCAGCAAACATCCATTACTCGGCAGACTTTCTTATCAATATCTCCCTTTTCAACAGCTTTGTCTTCTTACCGCGTCTCAGCAATTTTTTTTTTTTTCTTTGTTTACAATTTTAGTAAAAATTTTCATTGTTTTCTATTTGAGGCCTAATTGTCAGCAGTCATTGCATGATGGTTTTTCTAAGATGAAAATAAAGTTAGGGGTGTGTTTACAAAATTTAAGGAATTGGTTAAATTATGCACATTTTTTCTGTAATTATTTACATCATATTTATACATTAAATTATAGATTGAATTATTTGTAGTAAAAACAAAAACAGTTAAGTTAATTAATCGCACTAAAAGATAATTTATTATGAATATTTTACCACAAAAAAAAGGTAAATATATCTAAGTTTTTGGTGGTTGCCGAGCTTTCGCACATCCTGTGATGGCTTCTTCAGGGCTGAATAGAGAATTTCAAGGTATAAGTTCAAGTCCAAGGTATAAGTTCAAGTTATAAGTTCAAGGTATCAAGGTATAAGTCCAAGGTATAGGTTCAAGGTATAAGTTCAAGTTCAAGGTATAAGTTCAAGTTCAAGGTATAAATTCAAGTTCAAGGTATAAGTTCAAGTTCAAGGTATAAGTTCTCTATTCAGCCCTGAAGAAGCCATCACAGGATGTGCGAAAGCTCGGCAACCATCAAAAACTTTACACGGTCCAACCTGGAAAAAACTTTACATACATCTGATGACTGTGGAAGCCTACGTGANGAAAAAACTTTACATAAATATATCTATTTAAAAAACTAAATATTTTATAGAAATAATTAGTAAACTCCTGTAAATTGATTTATAATACATCGTTCGCTTAATGCATAATTTTTAAACAGCTTTTAAATTAAATTGGGCAAAACTTTGATTTGGTGAACGCGAGGCAGTGAGAGCTCATAATCTCAGCAAGGTTCCTGGCTTAACAGATTGGGAATGGATGGGATTGTACATGGTTTACCCAAAACCATTAGCTCCATATAGTTCAATCTATTTCCCTCGCTGTTTAAGTAATATTCCTCGTGACTTATTCGAACGAAACTTCACATATATGTCAATAACAGTTCACGATTGTAAGTCGCTCAATTTCAAATCTTTCTGCGACTCTTTTTCGAAAGTTGGGAAGACTTTAAGTAGAGAAAGGACCATCTACTAGATGCCGGACTCTTCTAGACACCCATGGCACTATTTCTCGACTCTCTGTGACATGACTCGATCTTTGCAAATCCCCTCAGCATTTCGGTGTCCCCATCAGCCGAGTCTAAATTTGTTGTTCATATGACAAGAAGCTATTGTTGTCGCTTATGTTTGACAAGATATGTTAGTTTTCGTGCCGTTGTCTGTACTCTGGCGGTATTAAAGCTGTTGGGAAAACTTCCTCGACTCCATCATGCACGTATTAAGATAATAAGAAAACTTTTCTGCTTTGTTTATATGTGTCGAGCTGATGTCAAAGCCAGCAACGACGGACTTAAACTCCTTCCAACTCCAGACTTTGTTCCCTTTAGTTCACTTATTCTTGCAGTTTGGGTGTCCTTTAGATGATTTTAGTCAAGAAAATATGTTTCATTAGAGTTATAGTTCTGAACAGGAAATTTAATGATTCTTTAAACGCATAAATTGTGAGAATGGAGTAAATTAGTAAATAAATCGATCAAAAGTTGAGAAACATGGCGAGAAGTTCTACTCTTCTAGTATAATTATTAAATCATAATTATAATTAAACTTCCTTGTTATACCTCATTCAAAAATATATAAAAGAACTAAATAAGATAAAAATTAACAAAGCGAACGTCTTCTTATTTATAATAGTAGTAGTTCTTCGTCACTTGTTAAAGGAAAAGAAAAACACCAATTTCTGTTTTGGGAGATTTTTTCCTTTCCTCAGAACCTACAAAATACAAAATGAAACTTATGGTTACATACTGTAGACCATTGGCTACATAACAATGTTAGTAAACCAATTATTAAATTAGTGTATGATAATTTTAAAATTATTAGATAAAACATTATAACAGATAACAAAAATATTACATTAAATACATAAGAACGTCAAAAATTAAAATACCTTTGTAAAACACTTTTACTTAAATAAAAATGTTATTAAGGAAGAATAAATTTCGCTAAAACAAAGCTAATAAACCTTATTATGAACATCATGCGCAATAAATTCACTATATTCCGTAAATTCATTCGATTTTCCAAAGGTAAATATTGCAAAACGTAAACTGTTATAACACTAACGAATTTTAGTCTCTGTTTGATCAAAATTAAAATTTTAGTTAAATATAAAAAAAACTTAGATTCAAAAAAGGCATTGAAGATGACGTAAAATTTACTGCTCCAAGAAATCATGTCGTACAGAAGCATATGAGCTAGACAGTATACGTTCCCCTGCAAGGCGAATATCGTGTTTCTGATTAGCTTGTGTGAGTGAGTTACATAGATTTAGTGCTTTTGTTGCATTCTTGTATTTCACCTTTAGAAAGTTTGTTTGTTTGTGTGTGTGTGTGTGTGTGTGTGTGTGTGTGTGTGTGTGTGTGTGTGTGTGTGTGTGTGTGTGTGTGTGTGTGTATTAATATCCACAATATTACTACTATCAGCAAATTGTGGGATAAGATAACGTAAATTAAAAAGTCATGATGAGCGTAAGACGGAAAGTAAAACCAGCTATGCCGACATTTGTCAGGTAGGTCCCGAGGCCAAATTCATTTGAACCTTCTTGCAGTCATATTTTGTGGTAAATGTAGTATAGACATGCTCTGTATGAAAGTGTTTAGATGGTCTTGTTATATATTATGGCTATACAATTACAAGATCAAACTGTAGGATGTAGTTTGAAATAAATTTTGGTCAAATCCAACGACGTATTTTGGATTCTTAAGCCTGAATGAGATTTATGGTAGATCGATTTATTTATTTATTTTAGATTCCGTATTTCATTAAGTCGCCTAATAATATATTTATTTATAATTAGTTTATGTTTTATGTGCAGAATTCATTTGGTAGGAGTCAGATAGTGTCTTGATTCGGGATATAGTTTTTTTTTTTTTTTTTTTTTTTTTGTTTCGTGTATAAGAGAACAACATAAGAAGTATGCTAACTGTAATCCCCAGAGGACTTGTGGAATTCCCTGCAAAAAAACTTTTTGCAACTACATGGAAAATGTTTACAGGGAACATGCATTAGGCCAGTTTCTAAGATGATTTTAGTTGGGGTTCGGTCAAGGTAGATCCAAAAAATCACAAATTTAAAAAATTTTAATAAAGGATTATCTACCAACGTTTCGGCTTACATTGTAAACCATCATCAGGGCTATCATGAAGATGAGAGAGAACGTCCTGTCCCTAATGTGAGGACGTCACATGGAAATGTGAACTTAGGGACAGGATGTCCTCTCTCATCGTCATGATAGCCCTGAAGATGGCTTACAATGTAAGCCGAAACGTTCGCAGATAATCCTTTATTAAAAAATACATTTTTTAAATTTGTGTTTTTTTGGATCTACCTTGACCGAACCCCAACTAAAATCATCTTAGAATAATATATACGGTCAATTAACCCTCCTTTTGATCAATTAGGCAAGTTTGTTTCCCAAGTATTAAAGTGATGTGTCGCAATTTGTGTTGTTTTTTGTTCACATTCGAATTTTTTAAAAACCAATTATGTTCCAGATTTTAACGAAATTCTCTTGAGTGTTTGCAATGAAAATTCGGAATACTGAATTTGGCTTCTATGCTTTTAAATTAAGAAGCCCCACCCTGTGCTTGAATTTTTAAATATTTTTTTAGTATACAATTTTTAAAATTTTATTACATATGAATGTTATAAAATTAAATTTGACACACTTTTTTTTTCATTTCCTATGTACTTATTATTTTACGGAGATATTTGGTTTTTAACTTTTGGCCTTCCTCTAACCCCGCTTCGGCTAATTTCAGCTATTAAGGAAGCCATCCCATGGATGGCCAGAAGAAGATTTTATACCGAATTTTAGTTTCTATATTTTAAAAAATCAGAGTAACATAATTATTAAGTAAAAGATTTATCCTTTTTAATAATTTATTCACAGGGTTGAAAAGCCCGGTATGGAAACTATCACCAGCTTGCTTTGTACTCACACACTTAGATCACTTGACACATAGGACTTTATACAATGATCACTTTTCCTATATTCTCTCTAGAGGCGATCGCTCTAGCTTCTTATTGGATACGTAAAGGATCCTGCTTGCTGAAGGACTACTTCTGTTGCAGATGAGTGAGGAGGAGTAGCTGAGAGCATGGGGTAGTGAGATGCCCAACTCGACGGACGAGGGCTGGTTCCCCGGGCCCAGTTCCCCTTACACGGCGACTAAAGCTGTCCTCATAGGCCTCCTCCTGGGTATCGTCATCATAGTCACCATAGTCGGTAAGTGATTCACATTTCCTGCCTTAAGCCTCCTCCCCCCGTCTTCCCTAATGAAATATGTCCAGGGAAAAGTCAATCTCCCAAAAACTGTGTCAGCAAAGGAGATAACTTGTATATGTCCTTTTTTGGGGGGTGGGGAGGAGTAGGGGTTCGGTCAAGCTTGATTCGAAAAATGCGAATCTTGTAATTATCTGCCAACGTTTCGGCTTACATTGTGGGCCATCTTTAGAGCTTTCATTAAGGCGAGAAAGAACGTATCGTCACCTGGATTCCATGTTTATGACTGAGCCCTTACCCAGTCTCCTCTCGTCTTCATGAAAGCCCAGAAGACGACTTACAATGTAGCCAAAAAGTCGACAGAAAATTGAAAAATACGCATTTTTATAAAATTATATTTTTGATCAACCTTGACTGAACCTCACCAAAAACAAATTTACTAGTTATCTCTATGGTCAATTACACCCCATTTGAACTAAGGATATTACCTATTTCATCGGAGATTGGTAAGAGAGTGAAGAATTCTTTGACATTAAGAGCTTAAATTGAGAAAATAAAAGTTATAACCGTTTAAGAGCACAATATTAAGGGATATTCAACCCTCTTAACCTTTATTCCTTCATTTATAACTTAAATTATTTACGATTTTTCAATTTACTATTAATCCTTACACGTTTTCAGCCATTTTTATTATTATGGGATTATTTTATATTGACTTAATCTTATTAAATTTTTTTAATATGTGAATATAAATTAAATGCTGTGAATAAAAATATAATGATTATTATTCACAAAATAAAATAATGTGAATTAAACAATTTTTAAAAAAGAGCACAAATAAAAAAAATACTATTCCCAAATCTGGGTGTTCATTTAAATATTATTCTTAATACAAATTTTTGAAAAGCGTCAATGATCATATGAGTTAGAAAATTATACCTTCTGCGATCTTCAATTTTTTCTCATCAAAGATTATTCAGGCTATTCTTTCTCTAAGCCATCCTTTTTAGGAATTAAGCTGAAATAACAATTCAGTTCCATTTACTATAAAGTTACTGACTTTCAAAGTCTAAGACTCAATTTAAAGAGTAGATATAATAGACAGCACAGATTATAGAAATACAAATATGCCATAAGGAATCGTAATGTTTTTATCTTAACTCTAAAAAAGCGTTCTTATCAAAAATATACAACAATCCACTACAATTAGCATTAATTTGAAAATAATGGTCAACCGTGACTCCTAATTATATGTTATAATATAAAGGTTAAGAGTAACAAAAAATAGGGAAAATCCTATTTATAAATTCTATAAATCTCATGAATCACTAATCTTTAATATTTAAATTTTTTGTTTAAAATATTTTCTGAAGCATAAATTTAGTGCATGGAACAAAATTTGGAAGTTTTTGTGCAATGAATATGATCAGGTTGAAGTCCAACAATTTCATATCAATCTCTATTAAAATATGAATTTTGGATATTGAAATAAAAAAATTCCAGCACATTAGGAGTAAAGATAATTAAGAAAATGATAGCTCAATATGATTATGCAGCAAGACATTTTTTTGTCGTGCAAAAATTAAATCTGATAACGAATTTATGGATCAAAACTGTAGTGAATCAAGCTTCAATTTAAATATATGTGCAATAAGTTGACTCTGAAAGTTGCTTACTTACATCATCAACCAATACTTTTACATATTCTTTATTTTAATTGAGTGTTAATAAAACAAATTGTTTAACATTGATCACTTACTGTGGGTTTGCTTGTAAACATTTTCCTTGTGCTTTTATGTCATTGTTAAACAAGTTATCTATAAAAACGTATGTATACATAGGCTACATAAAAACCTACATACGTAGCCAGTATAGGCTATATACTCCAGTGGCTTTACGAACCGTGTAGATATACAGCCAGCAGCAGTAGCCTCCTTCATCTCTGTCTTTCATGGCCGATGGCATTCCAATTTCCTATGATGTCATCATTCCATCTCGCTCTTCATTCCCCCCTTTAAGTCCAGTTCCGATGACTGTTTCACTTTATTAACAGGGTTCCAGATAGATTGCTTTCATTGCTTTCACCTATCCTAACCATGTCCTAACTCGGGGAATCCCAAAGAAAACTTCTAATGGGTAGCCATTGACCGCAGGGAACATCCTTGTCTGCGTGGCCGTGTGCTTGGTACGGAAGCTGCGGCGCCCCTGCAACTACCTGCTCGTCTCGCTGGCTGTCTCAGACCTCTGTGTCGCCGTCCTCGTCATGCCGATGGCGCTGCTATACGAGATCCTCGGCACCTGGACCTTCGGCCCGATCATGTGCGA
This sequence comes from Oncopeltus fasciatus, assembly GCA_000696205.2. Taxonomy (NCBI): domain Eukaryota; kingdom Metazoa; phylum Arthropoda; class Insecta; order Hemiptera; family Lygaeidae; genus Oncopeltus; species Oncopeltus fasciatus. Next base: position 298,017 of record KZ807055.1, read on the forward strand.
CGTCTGGGTCTCTTTCGATGTGCTCTCCTGCACCGCCTCCATACTCAACCTTTGTATGATCAGCGTCGACAGGTAAGTTAACTCTGGTTTTCAAAATAAAATTTTAAAAAATGTACAAATATGCCTTACTCAATTATAAAATTAATTATACATACTTTTTTTTTAAAACTTATAGTTTATTAATTAGAAGGAATTTCTAGCTTCCATGAATATATTATGATACCCATGCATGGACGAGATTATTTTACTTTTTATTTGACTTCTCTCCCCTAGTAACCTAGTAAACGCCCTACATAGTTATAAGAAATTTTTAACTTTAGAATACAATTACTTACCTCTATTTATATATTTTTCATCATAAACTACTCCAACAATATATAAAAGTTGGTAATTGGACATTTAACACTGCTTTTAAATTTATATTTGGTGACAAAAAAATAAATAAAATCTATATGATAATGCATAAAAATAAGTTTATGCTGTCATAAGTTTAGTCCTGATGATAAAAATGCCAGAAACGTCATAACAAAATAAAGTAAATAAAAAAAAAGATTAATTTAAAAAATACTGGAGCTTAATATTTCTGAATAAATTATTTTTCAAGATTCTTAAGGCTTATACATTCTGCAATTTTTATTGTTTCTGTTTCTATAATTTTGAAACTTCTTTCTTTGGCTTACCTTATCCATTTCGGTTGTGATCTTTTTCTTATTTATGTGTAGCAGAAATGTATTGAAGTCTAACCTAGCAGAGTTTGGTGAAATTTCACGAAGATTATTTTTAAGGTATAAATTGAAGGCATAAAGAAATTGCATAAGTAGTATGTAAGTAGTCTTTAGTGCAATGTTCAATAATTAGAATATAATAATAGTAATTAAATAATTAAAATACAAATAAATAATTAAATAATTAATTAGATAAGTAATGTTCATAATTTATTACTTCTATAACCCTTTAAATATGTATATATTCAG
>KZ807055.1:312508-336311 GCA_000696205.2 Oncopeltus fasciatus
GTGCAAGGGAACAATTAAAAAATTAAAGTCAATAACGAGAGTTGTATAAATAGCTAGACTATATCAGCTCCTTAGAGCATAAGACGATGTATTCGTCTTTCTCGGAGGTTAGACTCTCGACACTAGTGCTGGGAATTTATTAAGTTACCTAGCTCTCCCTGTGGCGTAGGTGAAAAACGCGCCTGCCCGGATCGCAGGAGATCCAGGTTCGTGCCCTGGCTGGGACAATTAGATTTTTTTTATTTTATTCCCTAGCATTTAATCGTTTAAAATTTACATGGGATAATATACCACGATAGTATAAATAAATAAGAAATTAATAACTTTTAGTTTCAAAAAAATTAAACAAATAAACATGAACTGACTCCAGTTCAAAAACATAAATACTAAATAAAATTAAGATTGTAATAAATCAACAGGGTAAGTTAAATTTTGATTATGATTGTAAAGATATATCAAATATTTTAGGACATTAAAAATTGATTATTATATTCTTGTTTACAGAAGTGTTAAATATTCAAAAGAAATATAAACAATGCTTAAAATATTAGTATGCTCTCCATTAAAGAAGGAATTTATTTTTATAACTTATATAAATAAAAAAGCTTGATAGTTTCTTACTTAATATTAATAAAAGTGAAAATTNATATTAATTATAATATTGAGAGTAGTAATTCAATTATCAAAAGGAATTATGCTATTTTTGTATAATTAAAACAAACTAGATACGTTTCACTCCACCCCAGTCTTTTAAGTCTAAGTAATACATGAGGAATCTCCTTAGGGAGTTCGAGCTTGTCGATTTTCTTTTATGCTTAAGTCCTTTAATCGTTATATATTTTAAATCAACACAAATTTAATACTTCTTCATACTTCAATACTTTTTCATCAAAAATTTCATAACAATACTGTATTTTGAGGAGAATGGAGAAAATTATAAATAAACAATCACGATGTATCTAAGAAAACTAAATAAGTGCCTGAGCTTCTTAAATTCCATCAATATTATTTGTCTTTCCTTCATTAAGCAATACGAAAATGAAAAATGGGGTCTAAATTTAATTTACACGACTTACCAATTGATCAATATTTACCACTGTCTACTTTTTTATAGACAGTGTCCGTTTTTAAATACTTTAGCAAAATATTCTGAAAATCGAGAATTGATTAATCTAAAATTGTAGTGAAATATTTTAAATAAATTAAATAATTAATAAGGTTAAAATATTTGCTTACCTTACATTTAGTTTTTGAAATATTTTAATGTAATTTTTGGCGGCCTCAACCATTAACCTTCAGAAATATCCTGTATTTTAACAACTTTCTTAATACTGTGCCTTTACAACTCCCCAGCCTACGAAACTGCAGTAAGTGCAGACAAGTGTTAGAGTGCTTGTGTGAGTGCAGTATGTTCCAGAATGAACTCAACGAAACATAAGGGATAATTATGAGTGTAATGCATTTAATGAATATTTAGCCTAATTTACTTCATAGTCACCCATTTTTTGGGTTCTTCTTCAAAAAAAAGAAAAAAGAAAAAGTACTTTGAAAGTATGTTTAGATATTTAAATAAATTCAAACAATTCTGTTCTTAGAAATATAAATTCTTAAAAATAAGAAAAGAAGAATGGAATATTATGTAAGCAGAGGCAAATGAATATTTTCAACATAGAAAAGAGGGAAATACTCTTGTAAAAGTAGAAGAAAGGAAGACACAAATAGGAAAAGATTAAATGAGCATTGGTGGGCAATTAGAAACTTGTTATTTATTGAAGAGAAAAAAGGAAAAAGGAGTCTAATGAATCCTTTATCCTTCCTTCTTAACTTTCCTCCAGCTCCTCCAGTATTTATTCCGGGGAATGGGGCCTGTTGTAGGACCCCGGGACGCAAACACTCGAATTAAAAGTTCGACTGTGTCTCCCCTGAACACTCATAGCACTAACAGCCAGGAGGGTGAAGGGTAAAAACAATTCCCAGCTTATATATGGGGGTGCACTGAGGGAACTGTTGGAGCTCAATTCAAATCCTCTCTAAAGGACATATGATGTGACTCAAGAGAGGAGATTCCTTCAGAGGAACTTCTCTGAAGTTGGAGTTGCTCTATGCTTACTCCATTAATTTTCTATACATGTTCACATTCTCCCTTTAACAGAATCGATTGTATTATGTCATGACATATAAAGTCAAAGTAACTGTAATACTACTAAAAAGAAGAAGAATCCTCTATCTCTACAGATCACAATTAAAATACGAATAAAAAATAAATAAATAAAATATTTTAAAACTGGTCCTAACCCTACGTTATTGAATCAATTACTTTGATAAGGAAGATTTTCTTTTTAGTTCATTTTCTAAACATAAAATAAAATGATAACATCCATGGAAAATAAGAAAATCTTTAAAATCTCCCAACATTTAAAAATAAATAAATAACTGATATGAAACCTTATTTTTTTCACTCCGTATCACCTATCTTAGGAGTACGTTAGATCAATCACTTTTCAGATGCTTGTACTAAAACTTTATTTATTACATTGTCTATTAAAAAAAAATCTAATCATTTTTTATATTGTATCTAAATAATAATACATAATGTATGCATACAAAAAAAAATTGAAAATTAGAGAAGACGGGAGTCCATTGACTCATATACCATAAATTTAAGCGTCTAGGCCCAAACATTGGAGGACAGGGATAGGGCATAGGAATAGAGTGAAAAAGAATATTGCCATGGAAGAGTGTGAAGAAGGTGGAGATGTGGTCTAAGACTTACAGGATATTACAATCTTGATGGAGGGTTGAGTTGTAAACGTAATAAGGAGTCCAAGGTGGTACATTTGAGGGTTAAATGTTTAAAATACAAAAAAATAAATACAAAATCTTTAAACTTATTAAAGCGGGGTGGAGTTAAATATTGGTCATTTTGTAGAGTATTAGTTTTCTTCGTATCACCAGCGTTTATCCCGTAAAGGATTGGTTTGTGTTGGAAATAGTAGGAGTCCAAGTGAATCCAATGGCTGTACTATTGCTCTATTATTTTATTCATAGAATGTGTATTATAACAATTGTAAACAAAAAGCCATGAATGAGATAATTTTTATAATCGCTTCTATCCGCATGTTGAAGCTCATTATAGTAAAATACACATGAACTTTAAATTTTATTTAGGTTGAGTGAAAATAACCTGCAATTTTTATACAAAATAATATTCACTACAAATTAAATTTTAAATTGCGTTATTATTTTAACTTCAAAAAGCAAAATTAATCCCAAAAACATTCGCTTGTATTTAACATATTGCAACCTGAGATTTCTAAAGAAAAAAATCTGTGTTAATAAATTGTTTAATCAAATTTATCTTAACAATTTAAATTTAAAAATAATTTTATGAAATGAGTCGTTCATTAAATTATTTACATAATATAAACGAATGGAAAATAAGTGGTTATCTTTAAATTGTAATGTATAGAGTTCGTAACAAAAACTAGCTGTTTACTTTGTATGAATTATTAACATACTTCAGTAATTCCTGAAAATGATTAAATTAGTATAATATTTAAGGGCAGATTTTACCTTATATTACAGATATTACAGCGCAAAGTGGTTCTTTTTAGTATTACTGAAATACTTTATTCAGTATTCAGGGCATACTTTATTCAATTCTAGCTTGAGATTGTGGGCCTCAGGGGTAAGTTTTTCCTTAAGCAGTTAGGAAGCGCCCCTGAAGAGTGTAAGGATCTATTTTTTCTTATATTCCTTTAAAAGATCTTTGGGAATTATCTCTTGCTTGAAAACCATTTTGCTCACAGTTGGAGAAAAGAAACAAAACTGTTTTTGTTGTTTCAAAGATTCGGTGAGTGGTGATATTTTTAGTTTTTAATAAATATTAAGGTTAGTCCAATGATTTAAACATTATTGAATCCTTATTTTTTTAAGCTGATAGAAGTCACCAATTTATTATATTTTATGCTTGTAGTCAATTTATAAGATGTATAAATAAAATGCCAATTATAAACTTTTTATCCAGGAAAATTAATAACAAATTTTCCACATAATTTAAATGGAAAACTAATAATATCGAAAACAATTTATGACTTTATAAAGCTGTATTAAATTTACATATTACAATTACCTTGAGAAATCGAGTTTTATGTATATGAATGGATCTATTTTAGAAGAAAATTACCATGTTTCTAAGACATTAACTCGCTCAACTTAATTGTGTGGGTAACCGCTGTTTCATACACAACTTTAACAGTTATTTTGTAGCTTATATCTCAATAATTCAGTATTATCTGTGGGAAAATTAATTTATTCTCACAAGTGTGTAGTAGAAAATCTAATTAAACAACTTCCACAAATAAATTATAGTGAAAATGAAATCAAATATGTAAGAAAACATTTTTTTTTATTACAGATACTTCCTTGTTTTCCAAAAATATAAATGAATAGAGAATATTAATTAATTAGGTATGGTTTTTAATAAAATTTATTTATAAACAGTTTAAACATCAACGATATTTTTTTTTCATTTAATTTATGACTTTTGGCTACTGTTTTGGTTTAAAGATCATTAAGAAGTTCCAAAATTTCTAAATTTCCAATGTAAGCTTTCTACTGTTTAGAGAGTTCTGCAAAAAGACGCCAAAATACTTCACAGGATCCGTCCAGGTCCTGCAATTCTGATGCTGCGGGTTCAAATCCCGCCGTGAACAAGCTATGTCGATAAATACAAGCTTGTCCTGAGTCTTCGAGGTTTAAGGGGGACAACCTGAAGATAAACCCTCCCTCTATGACCCTAAGTTGTTCAAAGGGAAGCTAACATTAAAAAAAAAAAAGTTCTATAAAAACGATACGATTTGTTTCGTCCTGGAAAGAAGTGAGGCCTGGAATGTACGACGAAAACTTCCAAGGACATCTTTCAGCCGAGACTGAAGATACGTGTGGTCTAGCCCTGATGGAACACATCACCTCTCTAAGCGATCACATCCTAGCCCTCTTTCTTAAATTGCCTACTTCACTCGCAGAAGTGCGTGGCAACAAAGAGTCATGCTTGAGCAGCTCATGATAAACAGTCTATTCCAATATCCAATATATAATGAAACTCAAATATATTTTTTTTTTACTGCAAATTCATTTTGTAACCAAACATTCATTCTTTTTTAGTTCTTGATTAACAGTTTTAAGTAAAAGGTTCAAACTGTTTCATAGTCGATGATTAGTTCTTTACTCGTACATAATGCGACATGATATAAATAAATCTGCCTCTATTTTGTGAGTTTAGGTACTTAATTTGTATAAATGTCCCGGAATGAAAACTTGAAAACAAATTCAGTTAGAGGCCTTCACCTATAAGTATAAGAATCACACAATTTTCGATGAGCCTGAGATATTTTTATTTCTTTTTTTAAAGTAAAATATTAAAACATGACAAAATGACTTTCGGAAGTCCCCACTTTCGAAACGCAAAAACTTTTGACTGATTAATTAATTTAGGATAAATGTCAGTTAAATATATGAGTTAAATTATAATAAACCGGCATTATTAAATAGAATAATTTTTAGACAGAGTATTTAATTGCTTCATAGTTTATTCACTCACTAAATAAGGAATGGAAGAAATAAGGGGCATTAAAGCCACCCAGTGATATCAAAAGATTTCCCCAATCCTTTATATTTAGAATTAGATGATTTTTTGGGGGGGTTCAGTCAAGGTAGATCCAAAACATACAATTTAAAAAAAATGTGTATTTGTTTTAATTACTGTCAACATTTTGGCTTACATTTTAAGCCATCTCCAGGGCAATCATAATCGTGTCACCAGGATACTATATATTTAGTAAATGATAGTTTTCAACTTATGACATTTTGTAGCTAATGACGATTGATTTAAGTTGGACACCAATCTCTAGTAAATACATTTCTCATCTAACTACTAACGATAAAACTAAGCAAAAATGTTTTATGCTCGAAATAAATATTTCTGGAAATGCAAGGGAGTGACTTTATAACTAAAATCGATTAATGTCTCTTATATACAAAGAAATCATATTTTAGGATAGCTATAATTCTTTTTTTACTTAAAAACTCATAAAATATATACTACAGATAAATCTATTATATAACTTCTAATATCTTGAGTTTAAGTTTTCTTAGGTTTGATTACCATTTCATCTTCCGGGTTGGACCGAGTCAAATTGTTCTTATTTTAGAAAATAAGAACAATTTGACTCGGTCCAACCCGGAAGATGAAATGGTAATTACATCTGACGACCGACGAAGCCTACGTGAACATTTTCTTAGGTTATCAAAGTCTCCCTTCTTTATTCAAAATCCACCTTTGAACATTCCTTATGATTATAAGTCACTCTGGTTAATTAAAAATCCTCATATTCAGAATAGGTTTCATGACACTAGGGCACACCGGACTTTCCCGATCATAGAGTAACTTAAACAAAATTTTAAATGAACCTAAAAATGGGTGAAATTTTTAAATTTTATAGTTAATTAACCTCTATGACCACTTGGAGTTGAGCTATGGATTAATACTTGCCATTAAAGTATTGACTGCATAATTTGATAGTACAAGTTGGCTATCTATCAGAACGGCCATGTTATCGCTTAAGTTTACCTCTGTGTCCTGGAGATGAGCTAAATCAGGAAACGGAACCCATCTTCAACCACTCATGCCGAAACCTGATTTCAACTGGGACAAAGACTTTGGGCGAGTGATCTTCCAAGATGAACTCCACATTCCGTTTAGCATTCGATAAGCCCTTCCACCCCAACTCACTAACCTCCTCAATTTTTCTTTCTTAAATAAAATATAGATTCGTACATTTCCGTGAAATTTCATCAATTAAAAAAAAAATAGTAGATTTTCATCACAAGAAGTTGCACAAGTTTAATGTAATAATTCTCATTGGATCCCTATTATTTAAAACCCTTCATTTTTATTTTTTTTTATATATATATACAAGTATAAAATTAAAAATTATTGAAATTAAAAACTGGGGCACAGTGTTTATCAAATTAAAAAAAAAAAAATCTCCTAGAAATAGAGTATAAGAGCAGATTGAAAAAAATGACCTCATTTTTGAGATTTCAGCTCCTCAAATACGGCATTTAAATTGTTTTCCATTAATTTAGAAAGTTCGCTACAAGTTTAAATTGTTAAAGGGGAATAGGGATTTACTTTATAAAAATTAAGGATAATTCAAAAATTTAAAAATCGTTTAAATCTTAGTTATTGTCATTTTATTAAAAATTATGTATTTTTATGTAGCACAAATTAAGAGTTAATTGGACTGTTCTCATAATAGTGTTTGAAAAGCGCCGTAGATCGAAAAACAAACCTTTTATTTCTAATTCTATTGTATAATTTGAAAGTAAAATGAGTTTATGAAAATTGGTTCAAAATAACAGATGCCTTTTAATGTGTGTTAAGCTCAGCAATATGTATGGAGATACCTAAAAACACCTCACCTGAAGGGTTATTAATTACGTATCTTTCTTTAACCTATAAACCTTTGTTTGCTTAAGAATTTCTAACCTCTTCCATGATTTTGCCTGGCAGTATCATACAAACCTCGGTATAAAGGCGTTTGAACTGCAAAGCCTTATTGCCGACAAAGTTCTAATTTAGCTATAGATATGCTTCCTTAATTTAGTTTTCTCTACTTTTTCTTGTTTCTCTTAACCTTACTCAATTTAATTAAGGCTACTTTTATCTCTACCAGGTTTTCTCTGAAAGAGTTGTGTGCTTCCCTGTTTCATTTCAAGGCAACACACTTCTCTGTCAGTTTTTGTCAGAATAATTTGTATGTGCCCCTTTTTCCACTTCATTTTTGGCTGTAGTTAAACAAGCCCACCAAACCACATTAAAAGATTTTACAGAACGATACTAGGGTTATCTTAAATGGGGCCACCTCGCACACAACACTAAACAGAAGATCTCACGGCACATTAAAACAAAAACTGAACTCATACACATATCTAACTAAACCTCTTTGCTCATATGGCATTCAAATTTATGATTAAAAAAATAAATCTGATACAAATAAATTCAGGTTTAACAGTAAAATTATTTGTATAGTAGTAAACGCACTCAAATACGAAGTGAAGAATTTTTTGGGGGATTTGATTAAAGCTTTTAATCATTGGCCGAACCCAAACAAAAATTCTCTACCAATAAGTTACACGGGTAAAAGCTCTTCATTTGTACCCATAAACCACACACACATTACACAGATCTCAACAACAACAAAAAACAGGAATACATCAAACTGTTTTACACTCGCTTTCCTAATAAACTTTGCGATCATCCAAACATAACTAATTCGTAAATTGTCAGCACAACACTAGGAAATGGCTGAGTGAGAATTAGCCCCGTCATCTTCTTGAGTACATTGCTTCATATTTAAAGGGTGCACCTTTCCTCTCATGCCAATTATTCTATTATTTTTTCTTTTACCTTGATATGTACACCATCTGTTCATGGTATCAAATGTGTAGATTAACTGTATAACATAGAATTAATAAATTTTTGCGTTGGCTCGATGTATCCCGCAGAATGGTTGTGGAAATAAGTCATAAGTTGCCTAAGTTACTTCTCCTAAAAAAAAAAAATATTATGGTAGCTCAAAAACGTTAACTACATATCGTTCGGACTTACGCGTTATTCGATATAAATGCATAAATAGAAGCTTTACATACCCAAATAATATAAAACCTTGAGATTGTGGTGTCATCCATCCTGTTACGCATACCAGGACATGTGAATGTAGTTGAATACATACTAGGATCCATGTGAATGTAGTTAAAATTGTACTGCGTTGAAATTTATGTGCTTATGTATTTTAGATTCTTCATTTTTATGTTTATTAACTTTTATCGCATATTAGCCCATTATATAGATTTCCGTTTATAATAGGAGGACATAAATACTCTTAATTTGCTTAAAGACTAAACAGCGCATCCAATGATTAATTGTTTAACAAAATGCCCTTTTTACAATCAACTCGATCCAACCTGTAGCTAAAACAGATATCGATCCTTTTCTGAACTGTTCTTTTATTTTTTATTTGATATGATATGGTTCAATCTTTACTATATTTATGCTATATACATAATTTTAAGCGGTATATATTATCATAAATCTTTAAATGGGGCAACAACAGTTCCAAATGAACAATCAGTTTAAGTCTTAGTGTGCTTCTTCACAATTTTTATTTATTTCAACCATATTTATTAAGCTAAAATAACCCTTTCTGTACTTGAATGATTGTTCAGTCACCATTCTTGTTTACCAGTTTGTGAATCAAGTCGAATACGACCTCTTATAACGCTTCCCACATTTTGAATTGTATCCCGAAGATAATTTATCACCAGGCAAAGGAGGAATTAATCTTTGCCCCTTGTGGACATCCCGCAAACGGTCTTTCCCGCAAGAAATTTCACCTGGAAGTGACTAAACTCTGCAACAGATCCTCAGTCCGTTTCACCTGAATGATATTCACTCGCGGCCTCCTCTCCACTCAAATATAGCCCGAGTGGGTGTTTTATCAAAGACTCGTTTAGGTCTATGTATTCAGCAAGGGCAGAATCTGTACTATTATGGGGCTTGTGTATTCAGCAGCACTTTCTCTGACATAAATTATCTTTTAGTGGTAGAATGGTTGACAGTTTCCTGGTATAGGATACATTTCTTAAGCAGTTTATACATTTAAATGTCGTGGATACGACATTAATCTACAGACAACTTGAGATTGCTATGAATGACATCACTAGATTTATAATGAAGCTCTAATAGCCGTAAGATTCCACCCTTTGTGAACCCCCACCTGAACTCTCCCTTAGAGCTTTCTGAAGTAAAGAAAACAGCCAATGTAATCTCTCTCTTGTTTTTTAATTTGTTGTCTGGATAATTTTGATAGTTCAAACCAGAGATAACAATACAATTTCAAATAACAAGGTAACAGAGAGCATTTGCACACTGTTCTGCATAGAATCAGTAGCAATAAGAAAGGTAAATATGGCGCACAAGTTAATTATGGAAGTGTATTATTGCGCGTTCATAACGCATAAAAAAGTTTATAAATAAGAGTAATTATTCTTAAAATGATCTTTCTAATTGATAATCATCCAATTGAACCATTATTCACAAGAGCAAATCCATTATTCAATTAGAATTGCAAATCTCATACCTTATATTCTCCGTCTTCATTGGTTTCTGTACACCATCTCCCGTCGGCGAGCGCTTTCGGACTCCGTCCATCTTCTGGCCGAATACATACGTTCACTGTCACGGTCCGTATTCAACGTATGTATTCGGCCAGAAGATGGACGGAGTCCGAAAGCGCTCGCCAACGGGAGATGGTGTACAGAAACCAATGAAGACGGAGAAGCCAACGGGAGATGGTGTACAGAAACCAATGAAGACGGAGAATATAAGGTATGAGAGTTCTATATTCATTGGTGGTAGAAATAATAATAACCCTTTAGAATTGCAAATATTGGATTAGTACCTGGAGAGAAACACTGGGATTCGGCCCCCATGTAAAAGGTAATAGTAATATTCGAGTTTGCGTTAAGAAACTTGAGAGAAAAAGCGTAGAAATGATGAAAAGAAAAATTACTAATTACTAACTACAGTAATTGGGCAATGTTCATTTGAAGAGCTTTACCAAGTATTAGGAAGTTAATCTTTGCTCTATTTCAGTTACTGTTACTGCTATACAGTATTTTACTTAATAATTTGAAGCTTTTCTGATCTTAATTGTCAAAGAAACATGATAATTTTAGTCTAATGAGGCATAAAACACATTACCAATTTTTAGTGCAAGGGAACAGAATAAAAAGGAAACGCATCGGCCCGGAAAGCAGAATATCCAGGTTCAAGTCCTGGCTGGGACAATTAGATTTTTTATTCTGTTCCATTGCACTAAAAATTGTTAAAATTTACGTGGGATTAAATACCATAACAAAATAATATTTACATAAATCATATTGTTACATACTGCGAAGAGATCTTGATTACTTGAGAAGTCACAGATTCTTATATTAAGTATATATCACAAGTACATAAACTTGTTTGAAGAATTGATATAAGTTTCTTAATAATTATTCAACTTATAACCCTTTTTAGCCCTAATTACAAAGCCTTCAATATATCATTGAAATTCGTGATAAATATTGAATCCTAAATTATAAGAAATAAAAAATTGTAAAAATACTATTGTATTGACAATTTTTCAATAAAGTATACATCAAAAAAAAAAATAAATTATAAGAAAACTACTTTCTTCGTAATATAAGTTATCTGCCATTAAAAACCCTCACATTAAAAGTAACAATTCCTCAATTACATAAGCTAAATTTGTTTTTATTTCCTAACTAATTAAGTGAGTTTTAAGTGAAAAATTGCCCCATAAATATTAACTAACGGGTAAATCATTTAAGTTTAGTTACAAACTCAAATTGAAATACATTATTAAAAAATTTGCGATTTGATACCTACTGAAAATAAATTTTAAGTAATTTATTTTGTATGGTTAATATTTAAAATAATTTTTAGGACCATCATTACTCATGAGTTAGTATTTTCTAAAAATATATGACCTTTAGATTGTTAATGAGAGTTATTTTTAAAATTTAATTAGTGGACTATATTTTATTAATGGTGATATGGAAGTTAATGCTTCAAATATCTACACCTAACACAAATGAATTCGATGACCCAAAGAAACATGAAGTCTCAATATTTCATCATTCTAACCACTTTGAAATCCATGGATATCGAAAATGATTTCCTGTTGACATTTATAAGGTTGAAAACATTTCTCGAATACTTTGATGATAATAATATGAATGGATAACAAGGTAGACAAGATAGATAGCATTATAGTTTATTGCTAAGTCTTACGCTTATGATAATAAATATAGTTCCATAGGGCTCCCAGCTTCGTGGATTCAATGGGCGTTCTTGTTCTCCTTGCTAGTTGGGTTTCCTCTAGTGATACTAATCACCTATGTTGTCGGCAGTGCTTACACTTCTGAAAAAGTGTTGAGAAGTAGTCAATCACCCGTTCCCAGATTGTCTTGGGCAGCGGAGGCGGTGGGGGTTTCTTATCCGAAAACATTCCAAGCAGTAACCTGTTAAGGAAGCCCCCATGGAGTAGGGCGGCGAGAGTGGCCGCCAACAGAAGGACGGTGCAGAGGGTCACCCGCCGCCCTTGGCCCTTCCCTGGGCCGCTCTCCTCGGTCTGCACGACCCCCTGCTTCGTCTGGAGCACGGGGCGGGCGGGCTGCCTTCCCCGCATGACCTGCACGCCTCGCTCCAGCAACAGCTGCTCGTCCCGTTCCAGGAGTAGTTCGTGGTGGCAGCTTCCACGGCTTTCCAGCACCGACTCCAGCGACGTCGTTGTGCCGTGGCGCCTCCTCCGCCCCGAGTCCTCTTTTTGCTCCGTTCCCACCATTAACCACCAATTCACCGAGTACAACTGTCATCCATTAGAAATTTAAAATCAAAAGTTTTCTCGTTCACTTATAAAAATAATATACACCTGTCACTAACCTATTTTGAATATTCTTCTGCGGTATATCGATTGCAACTATTTTTACCAAGGATTTCAACTAATAAGAAATAAAAAGGTTACAAATGTCATTCATTACATCACACCGTATGTATTAAATATTCAGGAGGGTCTTTAATAAAGCATTTTAAATTCTCAATTTTTGAACGATTCTAGAAAAAACCATTAAAGAAACTTCTCTTTGACTCATATTTTTTTAATTAATATTTGTTACATATAAAAGTGAACATTCTAAAATAATTTTATTAAAAGCATTTAGAACTCCACCAAAATTGTGTGTTTAGTGCATTGTAATTATGTCTGCACGAATCGTTAATCTTCAAATGTTTTAACTTTTTCTATTGAAGTTGCAAAAAAGATAGATATAATTGAAGAGAATTTTTTATTAGACTTTGGCATTTTCATAGTACAAATTAAATTCATTAATTCTAACCAGAATTTTATTTATGTTCTCCTATATATATATNAGAATAAATAAATAACAAATAAAAAATAAAATAAAATAAAAATAAATTAAAAATAACAGGTGCTGATAACCATAGTCGTTGAGCGCCTCTAAACCACAAACAACAACACCTATTACGCTTTTTTTAAAATTCGTTTATCTGCACAGTATACTTTTTAATAATTATTGCTAAGCTCTAATGGGATAGTGTGGGTCCCTAGGGTAACTAATTAAAAGTGTATTGTGTGGAGAAAAGAATTTTGTTTTAGTACCTGGATAAAAATTCTTCTGCTTCCAAATAATTAAAATAATATGAACGAAGATATTTCGTATCCCTCTAAAATTGTGTTCTCGCTGTAAACCCCCCCCCCCCTTTTCCTCATTCCACCTGAATTCAAATGAGTTATCAATAAAAATGAATTTTCTCAAGTGATTGCAACGAAAAGACTACATCCTGAATTATTTTTTGTAATTAAAAATAAGAGGGCTAGCCTATCGAATTGCATTCTTAAATATCTTTCTTATATACATTTCTTTTTTTAATTTTTTAGAGCATCAATGTAAAGAAATAAAATTTTGTTAAATACGTTGTTTTTTTTTTTGGTTACTATAAAAGTAATTCATAAACTAAAAAAAAAATAAATAAAATTAAAGATGTGAAATTTTGGTCTCCCTTTAAAACCCTCACCCTCCTCGACCTATTTCACTCATTGAATGGTTTGGAAAAAAAAAGAAGAACGAAGTTAGATACCGAATTCGGTTACTCTATTTTAATAATTTTAAGATAGGTTGCTATTTATAAATATTTGTCTTAATACGCTCTATATAAAATATTTACTGAACTTACTTCAGTAATTTTTACAAGTCGCTTCATTATACCAACGTGAGTAGTTTGATTTTCCTATTAGAAATATGCTAAAATAAAAGTTTATTTGTACATAACATGCAACAAAACCTATATTCTTGTAAAGACAAATATTTCCAAGTGTATGAATTAAAAAATAGCTAACAAACAACCGAAACAAAATTATAAATATAAGTGGTTAAAATTTTTGGTTAGAATAATAATATATAAATGTTTGTGTGTGTGTTTGTTTAGGTTTGAAGGTCTGTTAGAGTAAGTTGAAGTAGCTCCTTTAGAAGCGAATATGAATCTGACGGCTAAAGGAAACAGATATCCTGATAGAGAGGTTAGCGTGAACACCTGTTGACAACGTTCCTGATAAGTGCTATCAATGCACAAGGGTGCCTCTGCCACCCACCCCACCACCCTCCTTCCGCCCCCTCCCCCGATCTCTCACCCCAACCCCCCAACCACCAGCCTATCAACAAAGGCCCTCTCTTCCCGGTATGCACTACCACTCGACGCCTCCCTGCCATCTCAAGACTATTTCTCCTCACTCAAGCGAAGGTGATTGCCAGCCCACTCCAGTGGAGTATTTTGATGATGGGATAGATCAGAACGTTCCAAGCTGATTGCTTGAGACCATCGTTCTAATTCAAAACATCATCCTGATTAAAACCAGCAGACCAATCTCATTCATACCGGCGATCTTTTCAGACCATTATAAAAACGTCCAGTGTTTTCCAAGCGTTTCTACATTTTTAGAATAATTCCCGTTGGCAAATCAAGCATTAATGTTGGTCCAACGACACTACTTTTGACCAAATTTCAACGGAGAAATTTAAATATGCTCTATTAACACTCTCACACACACACATGCATAATTTTTAAAATAATGTAGACAAATTCGATTGTTAAGCATATTTTCGGAAAATCGTTGGGCATGTTCGTTAATGGCTTAAATCAGTGGGAGGGAAGAAGGTTTTAAAATTACATCAAAGTTAAAAATCTCAATATCTCCGCTATTATTACCGTTACAAAAAATGTATAAAACAAAATAATTTAAAATTCTTATTTAGGCAGTTACATAAAATGCATTTCATTACCGTAGAAACTCGCTTGAATTTTGCATGTCTCTTCCTCCTTGCTATTTATATTTGAACTAACAAGTTTTTTTTTTTTTCTTCATTTTAACAGATTTCTCTGATGAAGATGAAAATAATCATTTATATATGTTCAGTATGGGGACTCTTTTTAAATTTCAACATATCTTCACCTACCCATAAGAAATCAAAAGTATGGACTGTGAAAATTCATATATATATATATATTTGTATGAGTATGTAAACATGGATTTTTGTCTGGAGTGTTTTAAGGTCCACATTAATTATAAAATGAAGAAGCCAAATAAGGTCATTAAGTAGTTTTATGCAAACCATTTAAACTTATTTTTGTTTAGAATTTAAATCAGTCAAAGAAAGAGGGTGGAGAGGGATTAAACAAGATTGAGCTGAGTAGTCGCTCAAACCTTATGAAAAATTCATTTTTTCTAAAATATTTAATAAAATATTAATAACGTAAATGCGAGTATTTGGTAAGAAATCTTATTTTTGTATTATATAAATCAAAATTGTTATTGAAACTTTTTATTGTTAATCGTTCATCAATTTTGTTTTTATTTAAATCAGATGTAGGATATGAGAAGTATATTTTATTTTAATTGGAAAAAAAAATTATGAAACGTAATAGTGGAAAATCTAATTTTCTATGTATTATTTTATATGAAAATTTTACGATAAATAAATATTAACGAATACAACGACAATTATATCGCCTGTTTTGCCATGAAGTAGGCTTTGTGCCTTAACTTCATTCACAGCCTTCCCCATCTTAAAATATATAATTCTTGCTTTAGTCTTATGTTTGTGCTTCTTAAATGAAATATGGGAGATCTGCATAGTTTAAGCAGCTCTTTTGTGGCGTATTTTTTTAAAATGTATGTGTCAATTTATGTACTCTGTAAAAATCTATATAAAATATGTTTTAATAGATCCTTACATAGCCGTTTCTCTCATATAACAAAATATAATAGCACTGCCTTAGAAGTTACCTAAAGAAAATAAATGTTTCTTTCAGTTGATTTCAGGATGCCAATTTTTTAACCTAAAGAAGGGCAAACACATTTTATTAAACCATTTTTAAAACTTATTTAATATATTAAATTTTAATTAGCACATGCTGATATTTATATACATAGGTGTCAAGGTGTCCTTTTTTTTTCTCGAAAACAAATGCAATTGCATCTTGGATAACATGTTTTGTTTATTTTTGCTTATGACACCATTTCAATATTGAGATTATATTATAATTAGTTCTTTCTTTTTTGTATAGAAATTTTTCCTCCTTCTCATCCAAATTCATTCATTAAAATATTTTTCTAACTAAAATTTTCTAAGCAGGAAAAATATGATCATTTCATTCATTTTTTAATTAAAAGTTACGGAGCTCGAGGGGGAACTTAAATGCTTCAGGTGCCGAAAATGTAATCCACTTCGTGACGTAAATCTGCAGTAACCTGCATTTTTACTACATTTTTAAATTGATGTATCGTTCCCGACAGCAGAATTTTTACCTTAATCCATCTACTATTAAAACGCTCGTTAATACGTCATAAGCGCCAGACCCAAATAAGTTTTTCCCTGTATATTCAAAATTAGCTTTATATTTTCAGAGTAAATAGATATGTCTTTTACAGAAATAGGATGATGTATGTATTGTCGAGGTATTTGTAATTGTATTCTCACAGCCTGGTTTTATCATAAAGCTTTAAAAGAAATGAAGAGAGTTTCCCCTTTTGGCTTAATATTTAATTTAGCAGAAGTGGACGAAGTGTTTGACGAAGGACTTTTTTTTTTTCGCAAGGAAAGTGAGATGAATCATTTGAAATAGCCGTCATTCTCTTCCTCATTGATGATTTGTTTCAGCTCAGTCAGAATGACAAAATGAAACGGCGGACCTGCTGAGTCTGATTGAAGAGGATATCCAACCTGCAGAAGGGAATAATGACACATTAATTTTCGCCTTTTAAACGAGATTAGCAGAGATCTGACAAAATTAAACCTTTCCAGATAGCTTTGACAGTCAAAATCATAATGACTCCCCTTTCCAAGCGAAATGTAACGGCTTTTATCGTCCACGCTACGTTATAAACCTTTTTTTAATTCCTAAACCCTTCTCACAGTATTTATATTTCAAGTGTTATACTTAGCAGTGTATAAAACAAAAATCCATTAAACATTTTTGAGAGAGAGAGAGAATTACTTTAAATATAAGTTCCTTTCTTCTTCTGGTATTTTATTGACATTCCAATATTTTATGAAGAATATAAAGTCATTTCTTTCTCAGGAGTGTTACGATATTTATTATTCTGGATTATGACACAAAATCATTCGGTTTTTTTGTTACAATTATGCCTTATGATTTCCATATCCAGGCATAATTTAACCAAAATATAAAAGTATAATATTTCATTGTCATTTTCATGTTATACGACACATTATACGTCATTGTCTTATAACATAAATTTAATTTGTAATTAATATGCTATAAAAATAAACCCTGGCTTGAAAAAAATTTATTAAAAAGTGCATGTATATTCGTATTTATAAACTCCACTATTCTTATTCAATAAAAAAATGTATTATTTGCTATAAATAAAATATTAGTCATATATATATAAAATNTCAGTTTCCATTTTATATGCACATTTATTGAGGTTTATCTTTAAAAAGTCAGGAATTTTGTTATTTTGGTCCTGGAAAACTGCAGGAAAGTAATCCTTGATTCTTAAATCTCCATTTTTCCTGAAAAAATATATAATTCCAACCTCCTCAATTTAAATTCAACACAAATTGAAGTATATATTTACAGTATAACAACCTTACGCATATCTCCAACAGCAGGATTTCACATTGATGTCAAAATATAAAAGCAAGATGGATACCTTATGTAAGATATAAAGAAAACCTCTTCTTGGCCGATCATACTATCTTGGCCAAGCAATTCTCAAATCAGAATGTTTTTAAATTCAAATGTTGTGAAAAATAATTATATATTATTGCCAGCCTGGATACTACAACGAGCGAAAAGAAGCATCATTTTAGATAAAATTTAAGATGAAGAAATAAAGTAAAAGCTGTTACTTAAACAGTTAAGAATTTAGGTGTAATGCTATCGTACAATCAAACAAGAAGGTCACACAAAGAAAAGACAATCTTCTAAATTTCTGAAATTGTTTTCTTCAGATATTTTTTTTTCATCTTCTGTTCATATTAAAATCCTCAACCTTTAAATACAAATTTTGAAAATATTTAGAGCCAGGCACACTGGTGAAGTCCAAAATTGCCATCATTTCGCACTCAGGAACTTAATAGGAAATTGAGGAATAACAATCCTCAACATCTAAAACTGTACAAGGGTCAACCCGCTAGGGTCAACATCAGTAATATTTCATTCCCTCAGTTCCCATTCATTCAGGCAGATTAATATGGTTTTTATTCGAGATATTTTTTAATTTACAGGAATTGCCTATGAAAAATATCAATTTATCTCTAGAAATATACCCACGATCGATGACTACTGTACTGCAAAGGAGACAAAAGTCGTCGTTCTTCAGATATTCATTGAGTCAGTCAGAACTCTGGCGCCACCATCCCGTAGATATCCTGGCCATCAACGAAAAGCAATCTCTATCTGATCACATCCTGATACCAATGAACCTCCACTTTCCCCACAATCCAGAATTGGGACCCCCAATTAGCAGCATGACTCTTCAGAACTGAAGAATTTTACTCCCTGGAATGAGCAGCTAAGAATAAGTCTCACAGACCTTTCAACACTTACTCCAACGTACTGTTTAAAGTACTCCCTCAGATTGGTTTGCGGGTATTACTTAATGTTCTTAAAGCTTGTTCAGGAACGCCTAAACCTGACTCTCAAACGCACGAACACATTTATATACATTAGCGTATATTTATTTGTGTGTGTGTGTGTGTGTATTTTAAGATCAAATTGTGTATTTTGATTTATCTATAAATACTATTTTTACCTTCAAATATTATTTTGCATATCAATATTGTTTTTTTCTTGTTGTTTTTTTTTAGATTGCAACGTGCTCAAGTCAGGTGCGTTAGAAATTTTTCCATTTAGGTATCACAGTTGCTTTCACTTGCTTTTCACATTGAATACTCCTTCATATTCACCTAAATTTCTCTAGTTGTTCATCCTTTCAATTCATATTCCAGAATATGAAAAACTAGAATCATCGTAGTTTATCATAAATCAATTGTAAATCCTCATTTTTTGTCTGTAGTTACGGATTAATAGAGATTGGTGATTTTTGGTGATTTATTAGAATTGTAATCAATGAATTGATTTAGTATTTGCATAGAGGTAGTTTAGTACTTCCTTTTAATTATGAAATGCACCCAAAGTAAATATTGCTTCTATAAACAAGTGATGAAACATTTATTATTTATATATGATCACTACTGTATTACCATTGTTTTACAATAGCCTAAATTACATTACAGTCTGAGGTCTAGTGCAAAAGGTATGTATCCAATGGGGATATATTTTTTTTTTAAATTGAATAAACGTACATGCATGACGTCTATATGTTTTTTTTTATATTGATTTTCCGTTTGGAAAAATTACATTTCAACTACTATTAGTCAAATCAATAATAATAATAATGTGTTTAGCTTCTAATGAGAATAAATTACGACTTATACTCAGAAATGTATTTGCTCAGGTAAGGCTTTTATTCATTTCATTGACGGAACTATAAAAATATATAAACAGTAATTCTTATTTGTTTCAATAGAGTTTTGATTTACCTAAAAATAAATCCAGGAGATTATATATCATTGAAAATATATAAAGAAGGCCATGAACCGTTTATTAATTTAAATTATTGATACCGAGGCGCCATTCAAAAGGGTAATTACCATTCCAATAGTTCTGGGTAAAAATCTTGGTTCTGCCGGTTTTCTCCCTACACTAGTAGTTGAAAAGTTTCTCACCAGGGTTCTCAGCTGTTGCGATAGTGGTATTAGCATTAGCGCTAGCGTTCCCCCTGGATGGAAATTATTTCCGCCAGTCTACGGGTGAAAAATTACCTAACAGAGAAAATCCTATGTATGATAGCAGTTCTAACATTGATAGCGGGGAAATCGGGGCGTCGGTGTAGTTTATGGAATCTGTTCTGGTCTCTGGCACTGCTGATTCAAATCCCGCCCTGGGTAAGCTTTTGTCAATAAATAAAAGCTTATCTTGAGCAGTGGATGTTTAGAATAGGTTAGTAAACTGCAGTTAACCCCCTAATAATTCTCTATTGCCAAATCTTATGCATCCGGCTGCCATAAGAGGTGATGTCAGCGGTTCCAACACCTAACTGAGTTATCTCTTGATAAGCGCTCCTCCGCGTCCAAATCGACACGAGCGAAGTGTTGAGATGACTTGGGGTAGGAGGAGGGGGTGATTAATTACTTATGCACTTAGGAACGGCAATGACTTCGAAAACCTGTTAATGAACTTGATGAACACCTACCTGAGGGAGCGTACTCAAGCTTATCACGTTAAAACTTGCATCATCAGGTCGGCCAGCTAAGCTGATTATTCATTTCAAAGTGCATCAGCAAAGTTTATTAATTAAAAGCGTACCTTAAATGGTTCACCATAAGTTGAGAAATATTCAGAAGAATATAACTGTTTTTATAATCTTTATTTTTCATATAACTGTTTTTATTATCTTCATTTAAAATAAAATACATCAATACTAAAAATAAATATATTTGAAATAAAATAAAATTTCATTAATACTCACAGTACAATCAGGGCTTAAATTTGTCAAAGTTAGCTAAATTTAATTATAACTGTTATATATACAGTTTATATTTAGTAGGATGGAAGAAAATATAGATAACTAATTTAAAAACCGTCATGGGAGGAAGTTCAATAGCTTTATTGGGAATTCGCTATATTTTCAACGAGGTCCTTTTTTTGATATTACCTATGAAAGTTACTTCTATCCCTACATGTCAGATACGTGTGGAGTCAGTATCCCTATAAACGAAACATAGTATTCCTGGTAGGCGAATCTATTTTAGATTGAGAACGAGCAGCGACTCGAAGCTCTCAACTTGTGAGAAATTTTGTAAATTGTGCAAGGAAACAAAGAGTGGTAAAAATATATTGAGAGATTTTTTTTTCCTTGGTTTAACCGTTTTAATTAAAAAGAGACAAAACATAAGTTACTGTACTATCCTTACTAGAGAGAATTTAATTTTTAGATAAACTTAAAGCAATAACACACCATACGTACACGCGAACTTGCCATGGAGTGTGTTGACTTGCATGGAGAAGGTGAAAAACAGCAGTAGACTGGTCCCTCACGAAACAGCAATCAGCTTAGAAGTTAGAAATGATGTAAAGTGGGATTACTGGCGACATTCAAATACCTCAGCGTATAATGGCTAGATCGAGGTCAGAGTGATTTTCCAGAAAGTGGGCAATTTGAACAAAAATTCAACCCTTATCGTTTTTTAGAATTTTGAAGGCGATTCATGATGATTTTGTTCCTGATGTTCAATCCTGAACTCTGCTGAACAACTGTAAAGATTGTACGTCTGAGCGTTATCCAGCTTCGATCAACCAAAAAGGAGTTTTGTTCCAACAAGATAATGCTCGTTCTCTACTTCCCGTCGAGGCAAAGGAAAGTTTTAAGAACTTCATGTAGGTCACACCCTTTACAAGCACTCCAGCCATTGGCTAGGATGCATAATTAGGTCATTATGACATATCTAACTCCCGCAAAATATATATTAAATGAAAATCCGCTTCACGACTTCCGAACGGCAAAACAAATATTCAAAATACTGGAATATGACGTGACGTTACGAAATAGATAACAGTTTAGGCGCTGGATGTAGTTTTACTAGTGACCAAAATAAATTGTCATAGATATTGGGGAAAATGATGGAAAACAACAGTATAATATTCATACTTAATTATACATGAAAAAAGGAATGGTTTAAAATGGGGTTACCCTAAACCGCAATTTCTTTTATTTTTTCAAAATAAAAATGTATACAAATAATAAAATATTTACTGCATTTCTTATTAAAGATAATCATTTAACAAAATTTACAAAAACAATGACTGATATGAATAAATGAAAGGCTTAAATCGAATGGGAGATGAGGAATTTAAGTGATATATGAAACCTACTGTCCTTCTAACAGTCAGCTTACAACTGCAAGAGTTAGAGTGTTCTGTGCTCTAATTTTGGGTTATTGGCTCATTTTAATTTTAACTATGGACCTACGCCATTCAGGGCTATTTTTAGAACTATTTGTACACTTATTTTATATTTATACATTTGAAGGATAGGGTGTTCCATGCCTTTAACTTTTTCAGTGCCGCCTATGTCAGCTTAAGAGCTTCCGGAATCAATAACCCCATTGCTACTCATATTACGATGTAATCAGTTCTCCCGACAGGTCCCGATACCTGTTACTCTGGAAAAAAACAGATCAAGAAAGTGTGAAGTTTACACGCCGAAAAGAATTTCTCTCTCGGTACATAACAGGAATTATATTTCAATATATTAAACAAATTATTTTTAAATATTGCCAAAAAAAAGTTCAAAATTTTCTTTATTTTTTATTAGGAAGCTTCAAAAATTCAAAATAAGTTAAAAGAATAATTAAATTACTTTTGATGAGAAATTTTGTTATCAATTTTTAGATGAAATTAAAATTGTCATCTGATATAGAAACTTTGCCTTTTGTTCAGCATCATTAAGAAAAACTAAAAACTGTGCATTGGACAGTGATGACACAAACATACACCATATATTTTAAGTATTACTTATATTTTAAATCTTGCATATTATTCAATTACAAGTTTTTCTTATGTTGTTAATCTAAAAAGTGTACACCCACAAAATGTTTGTATGATTGTTCTAGCTGTTGAAGATGTTCTTAAATATTTAGTTTATTTAGAGAAGAAAATCTTGAGGCAAAAATTCTAGCTTCCTTCTTTAAAATATAGAAAAAACCTATTGAATTAGGTTGAGAGACAAATATTGGACACATATTTACTAGAAATATTTTACTTAAACTAGACATTTATGTAGCACTCTGAAACTGATCGATAGCACTTGAGAGATTGAATTTCGCGCGGGAAGTAAAAATATCTCTTTCCATTATCCATACATGACAAGACGAGAGCCAAAAGAGAATTGAAAATTCAGATGGATATGGGAAATCTGTAGTAAATCTACTAATCAGTGGTAGGGGGGGTACAGGCTCTTGGGGAAAGCCAAGATGGATAAGCAAACAGGGAGAACAAAGGCAGAAAGCAAATACAGAAAGACAGATCGGATCTCGGCGCTCGAGGAATCCGAGGGGGATACGAAAGCCCCCCCCCCCCCCCCCTAGACATACATCAATTTCATGCAAAGCCTTAGTGAGTGGTACTGTGAGCCTCGAACCGAGCACTTCACACGCTTTTTCTCGGAGTACCGAAGTAGACATTCATCTCGCGGAACGCTTAGGGCAAGGGAGAAAAAAAAGGAATTTTGTTGTCAATCTGAAATGAGATTATATATTTTATTTTATGAATTTAACTTTTGGCGAATAATGAATCAGAAAATAAATGTTTAAAAGATTTTCTCATCATACTCCAAATTTCTCGGAATCTGCTAAGCAGAATTGAATGAAATTTAGTATGTAGGCGGTTAAACAAGTGAGAGAGACATAATTATAAATAAAATAAAATGCTTTTTAGAAGCAACATATTTTTTTTTTATGACGGACACAATAATTAAAAAATGTATATATATACGAGATTAGCAGA